>CM039471.1:29713403-29903150 GCA_022433065.1 Begonia loranthoides | reverse complement strand
TGCGCATATAAAAGAAAGTAATTGAATAGCTGGAATTGAAATCGAATAGAAATGAAAGCAAATCAATAATTGAATGACAAAGATTGAAAGCAAGGCACATGAAGGAGACAATTATAGAAATAATTAAATAGCAAGGGATATTCTTTAACATCTAGACACTACAATAAAAGAAACGTAGAGGAAACATCGAATACAGCATGCTACGCAAGAGTGTGACGACAGTAAATTGACATGGATAAAAAGAACGAAAGGAAACGTGCATCTAAAGTAAGGTAGAGCATTAAAGTTAACAACTTAGTTCCAATTATTATTCTAATTCATTAAACTTGCTCAAGAAAGATAAGATTTATATTCTAGTTCGTTATTCTAGTTAAGTTACATTCTCAAGAAAGATTACATTCATTATTCTAGTTAGTTATTCTAGTTAATTACATGCTATGATTAGGTTATTGACATGTATTGAATTCTAAACTAACAAAAGAAGAGTAACATTATCGCTACAATATAAGGAGACTGTCATTACAACAACTAAATAATAAATGTACAAAATAGAACCATTGTTAAGGAAACTACCATCATTCATGTACTACGCATTTATCACATTCCATCTTTAAACTTTCATCATAGCATTGATCTATATCAAAGTAAAGCATTTGTAGTAAAGGAAATTAAGAGAGTTGCAAGAATTGTAGGAAACCAACAACAAAGGAGTTAATACTGACATTCATAAAGATTAACAGTTAATTAACGTGCTTGAAGATTAAACAAGTAATAGTTAACTAACGTGCATGAAGATTAATAGTTAATTAACATGTTTGAAGATTAAACGACTAGTAGTTAACTGACATGTATGAAGATTAATTGTAAATATGTTCGGATCGATTTATAATTTAGTTGATTAGTCAAACAATCTAGTTGATTAACATGCTGCTAATATCATAAACATGCTAAATAGTAATTAACGATAAGTTAGTTAATTAACATGCTTGTTTAGTTAATTATTCTAGTTAGTTAATTGCTCTACTTAATTGACATGCATCAAGAAATAATCAAGTTATGTTATCATGCTCAACTAATTAATTAACATGCTCACTAGTTAGGTAATTAACATGTTCAAGGATTAGTTATTAATTAAACAACTAGTTAAACATGCTCGAATCAGTTATTTAACGACTAGTAAATTAATTAGTTAATTAAACATGCTCAATTCTAATTAGTTACATAAACATGCTCGGGTCTAATTGATTACTCTAGTTAAGTTGTTTAATATGCTCGAGTCTAGTTGATTAAGTTAATTAACAAATCTAGTTAGTTAAGTAAATTAACATGCTCAAGTCTATTTAGTTAAGTTAATTACCATGCTCAGTTAAATATGCTTAACTTATTTTTAATATCTTAGTTTATCATTACAAATATTTACACAAAGGTATTAACCTACAGAATAGCTTGCAACAGAGTAATATAAGCATAAGGCAATAACAACAGACATATTTAACTAACAACAACTAGACAACGGGAATCCATCTTTCATGCATTAACATTTTTCACCTTTAAGCATTAACATTTAGCACATCTTCATCCAAGTAAGGCATTTAAATCACAAAACTAACAACGAAAACAGATAAGAGAAATAACACGGAGCTAACAATAATCCATAGAGTACTATAAAAGGAAATAATCACATAATATCATCCAAGGAAACTAACACTATTCTAACAACAGAATATCACCCAGGGAAATCTACGCAACTCACACACAATACTTGTGGGTAGGGCCTCCTCTAGCCAAGACACGCCCATTTTCCTTACCTCAAATCTTTATTGCAATTGGCACCTAATCTTCATCCTCTATCTCGGTCTGATACCTTCACAATTAAAACATTTATCCATTAATAACTTCTCATCGAATCCTTTAAACTTTAACACTTAGAAATTCGAATATTCCCAACTTAGCAACCGAATATAATTTCTCATTCCTCACCTCATTTCTCCATAACTTAGAAGTAACAATCAATACTAGGAAACAACCTTTCATCAATAAATAGCCAAGTCTTAATGGTTTATCAATTCACAGATTTTCCATAAACCACAAACAAGTATAAATCCGCAACCACACTAAATCCAACATATTCGTACTCTAGGAAAAAATCAACAGAGGGCTTACCATAACAATTCCAACTCTCTTCCATTTTCTTCCATCCAGAGGCATCATACACTTTATCAAAGTAATACATATTTCCATAGAACAATTCCAAAACAACAACCAACAATAAGAGGCAATAATCCATTTACAAAATTAAAAGCAGAAACCCAACAGATTCCAACCAACAAACTCATTCAGAAATCCTTAACTGAATAACTTTACAGCAATCCAAGACAATATCTAATATCAACATTGGACTAACATCCGAAACAGAATTCAAAGACTGAACAACAGAGAAGAAAACTCACCAGCTTACAACGAAGCTCTCGGCCATCACTCCATCCTTCATAGCTCGGTCCTCCCCTCTGAACTTCCAATTTTCCCTCTTCTCTTCTGCAAGTCTTCTGCCTCTCGTTTCTCCCCTCTCTGTCTCATCTCAGTATATCAACACCAAAAAGGGGCAGTCTCTACCAATTCCAAAAAAGCAGAGAGAAGCCCTCTTGTACGCCAGACAACCACTCCATCAACTTTACAGAGTTCCCCACACTGCACGACAGAATGATATTCCAGGCTAGAAAGAATGTGGGATTGTCTGCATAGCAGACAACGATTCAATCCAAACCATCCAGACCGGGTTCAGACACAGCTGGGTCATGGGTCGCCATCCGCATTCGTTCGAATCCACCCTGCACACGCGAGGACGCCACTGATGACCATGAATTGCCGATTCGTCCCCCAAATTGTGCCTCCAGTTGACGACCAATCAACAGAAAATGCATAGGAGGAGAAAATCGACCAAACGTACCTGGAATTGTTGCCAGAAACACGACCCACAAAAGTTTTGATTCTTAGCCCTAGCCCACTAACTCATCGCTTCGTTCGTTAGTAACCACATACCAAGATTTCACCACCCGAGCCTTCGTCGCTCGCCCTCTCGCCGGACCCATTGTCGTCGTCGCCTCCCAATCGCTCCCCAACGCTCTCTCCTTCCGCGAAGAATTTTCGAATGCCATTTCTTTTGGCCGTCATCAAACCGTGCATGAACTGGTTCATGTCTTCCATATATCTTCATTAATTTCTTTCCTCCAATTAATCCAATTAAACAAATCTATTAAATCCCTTTACCTATTTTATTCTAAATAATCTTATTTATCCCATAAATCTTCCATAATCTTATTTCGTCTTTTAATTAAAAGAAAACCGACTACACAATTACATCTAGACCGACCAGAACCAAACCGGTTTGATCCATTATTCTCCTTATATTATTAATCCCAAATCTTAATAAATTTCTTAAGTTATAATTCTGCGAATATGTCCTTGGTAATACCCCGATAATTATTCAATAAATTCAAATATTCTCAATTACTTTCCAATTATCTTTCTTAAATTCTAATATAAAAAAGTTAGGGTATTACAGAAATAGAAATAAAGGGAAGGGCATTAAAATTTAACTGGGACGGCGTCATTTGAAATGAATAGGAAAGACTTTTAAGGAGGAACGGACGACAGATGTGAAGAATGGACGACAGATGAGAAATATTGAACAAGTTGTGGACTGTTAGATGAGGCATAAGAAATATCAGATGAACTGTGGACCGTTAGAATGGCAAGGGAGACGTCTGTCGCTGAATTAAGGACGGGGCCACGTGCAAGACATGTGTGAATCAAAGAGGTGAAGGAATGATTTTTATGATCGTCGGATGTGGGAGCAAATGAAGTGGGATCGTGGGATTCACAGTAGGGATATCTTGTATGAGAAATAGACCCCTCTCTCTCACGTGGGAAACATTATAGAGGCAAGAATATGAGTAGCAGTCGATGATGCAGTCGATGGTATGGTCGACTTCCTCGATCGAAAAGTAGAATTTGACATTGTAGTCGTTCGTCCATTGAATTTTGGATGACATTTGAGGATGTCTCTCTCATGCAAGCAGTCAAATCTTTGATCTGAGAAGATAAATTGAAGACCTCGAGAATTGTTTATCTTCTGTGATTTCGCCACATCTCTTCCCTTTATCGATGGCATTTTGTGATGGGTGTTTGGTGTGGTGCTTGGGATTAATGGAGGTTATATAAGAAGTCTACTGTGAGAAAGAAAGAAAGACAAACATAGTGTGTGATAGGGGAGAAGAGAAATTCTCTAGAGGAATTGTGGTGCCGATCCGTGTGAAGAGAAAGTGAGGGAGAAAGGCTGTGGGAAAGGAGAATGCTCTCTGGCTAGAGATTTCAATGAAAATGGAGAATGTAAGAGAGAGGGAGAGAGAGTAGTGGGGAGCTCTTGGGTGTTTTGTATTAATGTTTTCCTCCCTATTGCTGGATAGTTTTGACGAAGTGATAATTTGTTGGGTTTAGAAATGATGTTGGTTGTTTGTTATGAAATGTATTTTGCCACTATTAAGTGATTATTGTTATGGCCATTTGTAGTTGATTGATGAACTGAATATTGTTCTGTATTGGTTTAATGAGCTCTCTAGAAGGAAGAGGAAACAAAGGGATAGAGAGAGGAAGGGAGTGAGGCTCGTGAGAAAGTAACAGAGAAAGGAAAGAAGGAGAAAGTGGAAGCTGGAGCTGACTTCTTCTCTCGGGTGCGATTCTGGTATTGGAAAGGAAGAAGGAGAAAGTGTGGAAATGCGTAAAGGATGTTAGGTAAGAAATAGTGCATGTGTATGGCCAGTGGAGGCCTACATCATGGGACTAGAGTCTGTGTGTTTAAGTTGTTATGTTTCTTGAATTTCCTGCTTAGTTTAGCTCTTTGTTACTTCATGCATAATCTAAATTGTGATCCCTATTGTTATCACACGTATCGTTCTTTACTATATTGTGATTCTTGTTGTTATCGTACGTATTGTTCTTTACTATATTGTGATTCTTGTTGTTATCGCACATACTGTTCATTACTATATTTTGATTCCTGTTGATATCGCACTTATTTTTATCCACTACATTGTTATCTATGTTGTTATAACATTTATAAGCATTGTATGAACATGCATCATGATGTTATAAACAATTAGGGATACCACGAGATTAGTATTCACATGCATTGCAGATGAAAAACCGAACTAAATGAATGTAAAGGGAATTGAGGGTTGGGAAGGTAGTTCAAATTCTAACTGGTAGACTTGAGATTAAACCCTTCCCTTGTCAAGATGTCCGAGCCTGCCTGCCGAGGTTTAGTTTTCGGCCAAAAACTATTTTCCTTGTGGGAAATATTCTCAATGTCCTAGCTTAATGAATGAGTTTAATGATATGAGACTGTAAGTAAAAGATAGATTGGGTAGATTCCTTTATGACATAATCAGACATGAACATGCATCGCGTCATATTTCATTCTATTCCTTGCTGAGCGTTGGGCACACTGTTTGTCTCATGATGTCAGTACACGCACAAGAACAGGTGAATTAGTAGTTAATGAAAGATTTGTACGTGCAGATCTTGTTTCTAGCTAGGCTAAATGCATTTAAACGAAAGTGATTGTAAAAGGTTTTGTAAGAGAATGTAAAAGGTTTATTTATTTTATTCTTCAAATAATTGGTTTTACTTATAAAAGTTTTTCGTTGCGATTTGTAAAAGAGTTTTATGAAAGAAGAGTCTTACGCTTATTTTATAAAAGAAAGATTCTAAATTTCACTCGATTTCAACTATAAGAAAATAAATGGGTCGTTACAAAATGACCCCTTCCCAAAAATTCCAGGTAAAGGTAGAAGTGGCTGAGAACACTGATCATAGGATCCCATTTATTATCTATTTCCTATTTTAGAGATTTGAGTGTTGAAACTTTTGTTCGGTAAGGATATTTGTATTTCTATTTGGGCCTGTAAACCTTAATACTGTTGGTTTGGATTTGTTGCACAGTACTTAGATTTCTTTTTATTTTACTCATCATTATTTTCTCATGATCACTATACAGACCTAGGCCCATAACTTTGGGTCGAGTTAAAATATTTAAAGTCTTCCACTAAAACACACACCTTAGGCTGGGTGATCAGGCTCTCAAAGAGGATCGGGTTGCCTGACCTAGTAGTTTTGTTAGGCTCGCATCCGAGTCATGACAAGAATTAATGGATTTGGTTAAGAAATGTGAAAGTTATGAAAGGTCAAATGTAGATGAAAATCACATGAAAACCCTAAAATGTACATGTAAAAAATTTTATTCCTATCATATGTTATTGATGAATGTTTATGGATTTTGAAAGTATTGTGAAGAGATACTCTTAAGTATTGAGTTGCATAAAGAACCTAAGGTAAGAGATATAAATGTGTTTGATCGTGGTAGTCTATATCACAAGATGTTGGGTTGTATTGTTTTGAAATGTGGCTTCATATTTTGTTATGATAGATTGTTAGGCTTGTTTGATGTATTGTTGTGAAAGATAGTCATTTATGTAATGTGTTTGTTGTATTGTTATGATGGTTAGAATTTAGGTTCAATGATTGAATGAAATGAATAAATGTCATGCATCATGACTTAGGAATGATATGAAACTTTTTACACACTTATGCATTGCTAATAAAATTGAAATGGATTGAATAAATGTAAATACGCTTTGGGGTTGGGGAGATTAGCACCGGTCCTGCTTGGGAGAATTACATGATCATATATCTCATCCCTAGTCAGGATTGAGTGACAGTTCTGCCTAAGATGGACTATATGATATATCTTTTCTCTTGGACTGATAATCTCCAATGTCTGGACTGTTACTTGGTTATAAATAATGAATTGAAAGGAAAGGCTCTTTGTTTTAATGTATAGCATGGGCATCAAGATAGCATGAGCATTACATTTTCATTTTCCTTAACAGCGGAGCCAACTTCCAATAATCATTCACAGAATTCTATAAATTGTAACACTTAATAGTTCCAACATTCACAATTTAACAACCTCAACATTATCTATTCCCTTATTCCTTATTCATCACTTCACAACATTTCCTAATCAAAACCCAACATCAATCAGTAAGCGGTAAACATAGCAGGGAGCCATTTCCATTCATAGGGTACATTCCATCTGAACACCCATAAACTACGCAGTAATTAAAATAGGGAACTAGACATCCATTAACCAAGCATACACATATTCAACAAGATAGTAAACACAGAGAGTAATATCCAACCAATAGAAACTCATATCCATAAAACCGTAGCCAATCACAAATAGAACTTCAACAGAGTATAAATCCAAACCATGACAAAGAATAATATACTTCATTATTTATCTTCATTACTCATCAGCATATAATCCATAAAATCCATGCATAAAGGGAAGGGGGGTTCATATACCAAAAGAACTCATGAGGGAGAAGCAGCACACTTGGCCCAGTCTTCCACCAGAAAGTACTTTGCCATTCTTCCATTTCTCTTTTCTTCATCTGCGTTCTTTCTCTCTTCCTTTTCTCACAGCCATTTCTTCCTTCTCTGCTTTAATTTCCTCTCATAGAATTCTCTCCTCTCTCATGGTTTACTACTTTCACCATAGAGCATTCTCCTCACTGTATTTCTCCTGAAGCTTTCTCCTTCTCTTTGTCTCTTTCTCTTCTCTCTCTCTCTGCTCCTCACATTCTCATTTTCTCACGCAGAAACTCGCCTCTATATTTCTCTCTTTCTTTCCTCTCTGTCGTTCTCTTCCTCTTCTTCTTCATTAGAGAAAGTCGTCCCATATAAGATTCTCAACAATCCCCATGCCTCACCTAACACTTCCTATATTATGCCATCTGTAAAGTAAAACACATGGGAGAATTATAGAAGAGAAGCTGTCTGGGGATTTTAAACTTATCTTCTTGGGTCACAGAATTATGTGGGATCGGTTGACATCCCGTTTCATTTTAGCTATCGCCTACTACAACATAAAAACACAATTTTCAGAAAATATGTGGTACCGCTTGACATCTATAGTAGATCGAACATCACCGGCCGACTATAGCAATCGACCGATCCAACGTATCTCTGCCATCGACTACCTAAACACTGCGTTTCTCCGTTTCTTTTCTTTTCTTCTTTTTATTTTATTTCAATTCAACTTATTCTTTAACCAAAAAATTCTCACTTACCCAATTCCAATAATTGCTATCAAATAAATCTTTCTTCAATAATTCTATTATACCTAATTAATTTTTCAATTATCCTCATTAAATTCTGTTATCAAAATTAGGGTATTATAGGATGAGGATAATTTTTTGATGATAATTAGAGTTATATTGGATGATAATGGTATTGATATAGTGACTTGTGGTTTATGGTTTTTGGAAGTGTGAAATTTTCTATATTTAAGTAAGATTAGCAGAGGAGTGGTTGATCAGTGGGTGGTTTAATCAACCATTGTGTGTGTAATTTAAAGAAATGGAGCCCTCTGTTTGTGTGGTGGTCGATCAAGGGGTCTTGCGGTCGTTCAACTTCATTAGGATTCAAAATGAGGAAGTTTTACAGACGATCGTCGATCGACCAGTGTTTATGCAGAATGTTAAATTTGTGTTTTGCTGGTCGATAGGCTATTGTAAGGCAGTCAAGCAGTATCTTTACAAATTGTAAATATTTTGGGTTGCTGTTGATCAACTGAAGGAAGATGATTGACCGGTTTTTATGAAAAAAACGCAGAATTTGTCTTGGACTAATTTGGTGGTCAATCATCTGAGGGTTGGTGATCGACCGACAATGCCAAAGGTCACCTAATTTTATGAGATGTTTGATTATTATTGGTGACTTGTGGGGGTGGAAACCCCAGGGCATTGATGGCAAGGCTACACCTCCTGCTTGATGCAAGTGAAGGGAAGAAATTTGAGAATATAAGTATGTGAGGAGGAAGAACCTTGTTAAGGAAGAAGTTCTCTCCAAAAGCACTCCAACATCTCCTTCTTCTCTCCTTCGGTATTTCAAGGTATCTTAAGCTTTTTTTGGATTTTATAAAGAGTTCTATAAAAGTATTGAAGGTTGTGATAAGAAGAAATGGAAAAATATGGGGAAATTTGGTGAAACCGAGTGATTATTGTAATACCCGGATAAATTCTCGTGCATTATATAAAAGATTTTAAGGAATAAATATTTTTATAAAAGAAAATATGTTTTGTAATTGAGGCAATGAAAATAAGGGTAGAAATATTTTTAGATTTATTAGAGTGAAAATTTATGAGGATTGTGTAATTTCATTTTTGGACGAGGCAGCGATTGAGGCTGTAGTCGAGGATCTCGATCGAATTGCATTACAGATTGCATTTCTGGTTTTCGGTAGCCAAGCGGTCGAGGACGCGGTCGCATATCTCAGCCAAAAAACATTACAGATTACTCCTTCCATTTTTCGGTCTAGTTGAGGTCGAGGATCTCGACCAAATTGCATTACAGATTGCAATTTTGACATTTCGGTCGAAGCATCGGTCGACTTACTCAACTGAAATTGCACTGTTTCACAAAAAACCCATTTTATTCAGTGAATGTTTTGTCATTTTACCCAATTATTTCATATCAACTTTTCCCAAACGACAACCCCGTGATTTTCTCTCCACTTTACGACTTCCCCTCCACTTTACGACTTCCACCACCTCTTTTGCTGCATAAAACAAAGACAAGACACGGAATCTAGGAAAGAAATGTCGAAGGGTTTTTTGCATTTTGGTATCATCTGCAGAAAGCATAAAAGGATAGGGGAGGCAGATTATCAAGGGGGAGAAAGTGCGTGAGAGAGAGAGAAGCTGCTCCTACTGAGGATTTGAGGGAGAGAAGCTACTGCTACTAAGGAAGGGAACTTCGACAGTGGGATGATTTGTAGGAAAGAAATGGGATGCGGCAGCTAGTGGAGGCCCTGCATCATGGGATTTTGTTTGATTTGTTTGGTTTGGATTTCTACTTTGAATACTTATTGTCGATGATGCCAATTGCTAAAATCAAATACTATCAATGATTGCTATTATAAGAAATCAAATACTGTCAATAAATTGGATGTAAGAAATAGGATGCAGTGGCAAGTGGAGGCCCTGCATCACGGGAGTTTTTTGATTTCTACTTTTACCATAAATTCTTGATCTTAATGTTGAGGTCCTGCTGCTATATTGTTGAATTTCACCTTAATAATTGCTGGAAGTTGTTCATTTATACAAATTTGTTGATAACTGTTACAATTATTTTAAGTTGCTAGGAAAATTATACTGCCGAAAAATCATATTGTCAATTAGGTTGTGATGGATTACGGGTCCATTCTATTATTAATTAAGTTTTCAAGATTAGTACGAAGAGATTCAAGGTCAAGCATAGGTGGAAGTTCAAGAGCCATGGAAGAGAAATGGAAAGACTTTCCAAAAATTGTCTTCCTATAGATCTCCGATGAGTATTTGACTATTTTGGCATTCCAAATGATGTCATTTCAAAATGTGTGCTTCAGGAAAATTATATTTCACTTCCTAAGCTTTCTATAATGAGTTTTATCACTAAATTTTGATTTCATTTGTTATGTCAAAGGCCCACAGAACAAAGAGCAAAGATTAAGGAAAGTTCAAGTGTCCAAGCTTGGAGACCAAGGAAGTCTATACATGGAAACCATCCAAGTGGCCTAGCACCAACATGTACTATCTGCCAAATACATCTAGACTTGGAGAGGAAGAAAGAAAGATATTAATTTAATATTCTTTTAGTTAATTAACCTAGTTTCTATAAGTAGAAAATCAGACAACTTATTCTATGAGCCGATTAAGGTTACTATTGCTTAGTAAGTTTATTATTATTTTATTATTTGAAATTTGCTATATAAAGCCACCTAATGTTTTAGACACATTGGAATTTGAATACAAAAAGTTTTTGCTTAGTTATCGAAATTGGAGTGATTCTTTTTTCAAACCTTTGGTGAGTTATATCGAAAGTTCCCCCTTGTGTACGTTGTATCACGAGATTAAGGTTCCTTGTAAGTTAGGTAGCCTTTCTTATTGAAATCCACATTCTTAAAGGGTTCTTTTCTTATCTTTTCAACTCAAAAGCTTTTAAAATGAAGAAGTTACAAGTTTCCTAAGTCGGACCTTCCATAATTGAAATTGCAGAAAAATAAGAAAACTCAAGATTAGGTCGACCAACTCGACCGATTATGCGATTGAATCATCGATTGAATTATAAAGTTAATTTGTCCTACTTTTAGGTTGAGTAACTTGATCACGACCTTCAACCGCCCTACGACCACTAGTTCATAGAGAAGCATCCGAGGGTCGAGCAAAACATACCAACAATTCAACACTTCAACATCATATTTTAGGTTATATTCTAATCCCCTTCCCCTGGTGCATCAGGTTGCTTGAACACTGCCTAGATAGTCTCTATAAAATTATTATTTGCACATGCCCTGGATAACCTTCTATAAGTTGTTATTAATAAAATGTTGAAAACTGTCAATGCTAACAAATGCTACTAATAAAAGAAATTAAATGTGGACAATGATAGATGATGAAGAACTTGGATAATGGCTGTGAAACTCTCTGTATATATTATTCTCTGATTTTGTGAACTGCTCTGTTAATTAAATAACTCTTTGTGAAATAGCATATAAATGGTTTATGTTAACTTGCATATAATTTGAACCCTGTTAATTAGCGTATAAATTGCATATAAATTGTCCATTATTAATTGGCATATTAATAGTCTTTTGTTAAACTAAAAATTGCTCTCCGTTAAATTATCCTAGCTAATAAATGTACTAATTGTTTCTTATTAATTGTGGAAATGGATAAAATGCTAGAAAATAAAAATGAATTATTTGGCTAATCACGAACTGTTATAACTACTTTAATATTTTCTTTGATATATTCAGTGGATTGCTTTAATATTTTCTTTGATATATTTTGTGTACTGTTGTAGACTAGATACTGTTGTGGGCTGCTTTAATATTTCTTTGATATATTCTGTATACTGTATGGACTGGATATTTAGTATACTATTGTGGACTGGATATTCTGTGTACTGTTGTGGATTGGATATGACATGATATTCATGCATCATGATAAGACTTACGAAAATGTGGTATATGCATGGCATGATAAATTAAATGAACAAATAAATGTAAATGGTTGTGTGAGGATTTGCGAGATAGGGTGACAGTACTTGCTAGTGACACCCCTGATGGAAAGCTCACCCTACGTAGGGGTGGAGTGTCAGTTAAACCACAAGACCAACAGATGTATCCCTTCTCTTGTTCTTAAAATCCTCAACGACTGAAAAGACAGAGATTAGGTGACGGTCATGGTAACACCCCTGATGAAAACCTTCATCCATGTAGGGATGGAGTCGGTTAAGCCATACGGACCAACAAATATATCCTTTCTCTAATAACGAAATGTAAAGATAGAAGAGATAGGTTCTTTTCTGAGACCAAAAACATAAGCATGAGTATTGCATTTCATCCTATTTCTTACTGAGTGTTAGGTTTATTGTTTTACCTATGATGTAGGTGATTCTAATGATATTAGTGTTATCAATGTAGAGGAGAAGGCATTACCCATTAAGCTCTTGGGTTATCAGACAGGATCGACCTGATGGTTATGGTTCCCAAAAAGTAACAATGTTATGTTAAAAAGGTTTAGTTATGGTTTCTAAATTCGGTAATGTTTTGTAAACCATGGACTACGTTGGAAGTGGTGAAATTATGTTTTGAAATTATTATCAGTTTCCTCTTAAATTACTCTGATTTGTTTTCTTCCCACTCGTTTTCAATAAATAAAAAAATTACATATGGCTAAAAATGAAAGAAATAAAAAGGTTTAATAACGCGGGGCGTTACAATTATGATATGTGATTCTTATTAAAAATCTAATTTGCAATTTTTATGTTAAACCAAATGGATATGTTAATTTGGATAGCTTAAGGAGAAGGTAGGTTTTTGAATTATTAGATTTGGTTAAGAATTGTGAAAGTTATAAAGGATCTAAAAACATTAGGTGAAAACCCTAGTATGTATGTTTGAAAGAGAGTATTTCTATCATGTGTTATTGATGGATATTTATTGGTTTTGAACGTATTAGAAGAAAAACTTTTGTGTTGAAGTGCATAAAGGATTTAAGGTATGAGATATTGTGTCTTTGGCCTTTGGCCTACATCACTAGAACTTATATATAAGGATATTAGGATGTTATGGTGTGACTAATTGTATGCTCACAAGTCATTAGTTATAAGAACATATATGATGTTAGTATGGATTAATCGAAAGACTAAAATGTTGTTTGCTAATGATAAGAAAAACAAAAAAAAATGTAACATGTTGCTTTGATTTGAATTGTTTATATGAAATGGTGCATTGTATGGTTCATATGCATTCTCGTGCATCATGGTTTGATAAAATGTGTACTAAAGTGTTTCATGCATATGTTTTAAAATGAAATTGACATTGTATATAAATAAACGTAAATAGACACAAAGAGGTATGAGTTCTTGAGATGACTACCTCATGTGGGTCAAAAGGTGTCACTCTACCTTGTACTATGATACCACTAGTGTCTGTAAGGGTTAGTGAAACTAAATGAAAATGGAAGTAAATGGAAATAAACATAAATAGACGTTGTGAGGTATGAGTTTTTGAGATGGCTGCCCAGTGTGGGTCAAGAGGTGTCACTCTCCCTTATACAGTGATATCTCCAATGCCTGAATGGTTAAGTGAAAGTAAAGTTAAAGTTAAGGGTAGAGGTAAAGGAAAAGGAAAAAAATTGATATTGAAATTGCATATGATTTCTAAGGTTGCATAGCATGAGCATAACATCTTTTTATATTTCATACTAAGCGTTAAGCTCATAGTTATTGTCTTGTGATGTAGGTAAGGATCCTATTTTTTTATGAGAGTTTATGGAAGATGCAGTTGATTGAGTATTGCTATGTTGAACATTTTGGGCTGTTGGCAAACTAACCGATGGGTTATGGCTCAAAGTAGCATGTTTTGGTATAACGTATTTTGATAATTGTGTAAATGTTTTAGTAACAGATTTTAATTAGTACATGTGACTGTTTTTTATACTTAAGTAAATTATGGTAAAGAAGCTGGTATGGTTGTGGAATATAATGAATGTTGTACATTATTGATATGGAACAAGTTTTGGAATCAAAGATAAAATTTTTCGCTATGCACTTATAATGGAAGGATTTGATTGAAAAGAAAAGTTTTAAATTATATGCATTTTATAAAGAAAATGTGTTTTAAATTGCAACTTTTTAAAGAAAAGGCAAAAGGGTCGCTACACATACGACAGATGTACACTCATAGCTTTACAGGCTACCTATTGTTGGTATGTAGCACTCAGACATTGCTTCTTTTAGAAGCTTAGGATCTTTCATCTAAGAGGAACACAATCTTTTCTCTTTTTCTAAGCATTGTTTTTGTTATCATTTTCCCACTATACATCTAATACTCACATATTCCTTATTTTTCCATGCTTAGTAAAAATAGGGAAATTAACAAAACAACCACTGAACTTGTAAAGACCCAGTTTTTCTTACTTTTAAAAACGTGTAAAATTTAAAACTTTCTTTTTATAAGAACCCCAGTGGAAGACTTTTCATTATAAAAAAAGACAATAATTGAAATCATTTTCTTAAAACCTTTACAATTTGTAAAACTTCTTTTATAAAACACAGCGGAAGAACTTTTAAAACAAAACCTTTGAGAATATAGTAAATACACTTCTTTTCTTTTCCCATTTAAATACTTTACAAACCCTTTTACAAACTATTTCCTTCTTAAATCTTTAGCCTAGCCATCCACAAGATCCGCGTGTGCAAATGCTGCATCAACTGCTCCATGACCTGTTTCCTTGCATACCTACATCAACAAGACTTAAACTAATGAGTCTAACGCTCAATAAGTGATATAAAATTAAACTATACAATGCACGTGTCATGCCCTTTAAAAATACGTTTTCATTTTCTGTTTCTGTTTTCATTTTACTATTTTCGTATCTTTGGGAAGTCGGGCCGCACAGGCCACTCCAACCCATATATGTCTGTTACTGTGCACATCAATGCACTTGATTCTGACATCAATCGACAAACAAATAATTGTACACATTAATGCACTTGGTCCCGACATCAATTGGCAACTCGCTATGTGATAAAACCTCGACATCGACCAAACCGCCTAATAGCTATTGTGTACATCAATACACAAAGACCCTACCCATCCGGTATAGTAGCTCTGTGATAGGATCCAAAACTTCAAATTGACAAATCAAGAGAAAAAGGAAATCGGCAATTGCACAAATCCGAGAACTGAAATTATAATCAGTAGAACTCGAGTTGCATTTGGTTTTTGGATCCCAAATTTTAAGGACAATCAGTAAACACCTCACAAAATAACCCCATATACACACTCAAGCTCGTCATTTATACGGAGTTATGCTTGAAACCAAATCTTCCCTAAAATAGATTCCTTCAAAGACAGGCTAGCGTCCTCCAATTAAAACGTACACTTAACAACAAATTTGGATCCAAACGATGACCAAATGGTATCAAAATCTTTATATTTCAAAAAGGACTACTCCATTAAAATTACAGATTCAAATTCATAAGATTCACAGAGATATGAGTGAAACAACAAACTGTTCATAATTCATCGGCTAGCTCTAAAATCTGAGCACTTAAATTAGTCTAAATAGAACTCATGATGCATACACGGTTTGGAGATCAAATTTGTAGGTCCAGCAGTTAATAATCCCAATAATAGTGTCTCCAAAAATCAGCTTCAAAATCATTGTAAAAATGAAATTATGCCTTGAGGAAGATCTGACTCGGATTAGGGTTTCAAAAAAAACATAATCGAATCACCAGAGTTTAAACGGACGAATCTCAATTTGCATAAGCCTTTTGAACACAAAAATTATAGGACAATCAGCTAATAATCAAGGCATAAACACTCTCAAATATCAGCCTCAAAGGTCATGCACACGCAGAGCTGTGCGTGATTAAATCTGAAGCTCAGATCTGGATTTGTTGGAGACAGATCTGCGGCTAAAAGATCTTTCCTTGTATAACTCTAAAAATTGAGATCCAATCCAAGAAATATTCCCACCAAATCCTCACAAACAGAACAGTAGCTCCAAGGGACAAGAAAATGGAGGTTACCTTTAAAAAAATCAAGAACACAATACGAAACCAACTTGGTTCGCGGATCCCTCCAATGATCGAGGGGGCGACTAGTTTGGAAGCAACACTCCAAATTGGGATTTGCCAAGGTCTTCTATCTCCACACCACGATCACAACTTCCCTAAGAGGTTTCCGAAAGAGATAGCAAGGATCCTTCTTCTCGAGACCAAGCAAGAACAAGAAGAAGGATTGTAGAGGAGAGGAAAAACCGTGAGCTTCCACCCGCGGGTTCACCACACACAAAGAGTTCATCTCAATTAGGGTTTATCTAAAAGTCCTTACAATTTTTCATTAGAGAGGTCTAAATACCTTCTAATGATACAACAAAAGGAAATGATCAAATTTCCCTTAAAACACAAAAATTGGGCATGAGGGCTTAGTTTACATGCAAACTGAGCACCTCCAATCCTACAAACATAAAATGATTTAAAAACTCACAAAAAAACTCCCAAACCATTATCCAGCAACAAAACATCCAAATATGATGAATATAACATGGAACTAGAAGAGAATGCTCTCAATTAACCTTATGAGTTTCGGTCCACGATAGCTCCTCCAAACCGTGATAAAGTGGATCTAGCCGATCAAGGTTTTGCATGGCTCCACATGAGAAAATGGCATGGAACTTCTTTGTCTTTATGCGTTGGCGCCTCCATGAATCCCAATGAATGATTGTTCCCTACAAAATAAGAACAGGTTAGAAAAGCGACGAGCTTCTTGGCTCGGGCTCGGGTGAACAGTCCTTGGGGCACATCACTCTGGCATCAACCGAAAGCTCTGCTAGCTGTTGTACGCATCAACGCACAATAATTGGCTCTGACATCAATGGTAGCGCACTGGCGGTCGTGCACATCAACACTTAAATGACCTCATACACACCGTGGCTTCGCCCAGCCTCGACATCAATCGAGGACAAACTAACAACTCACATCTTGTAATATTTATCACATCTCTAGGAAGCTAGGCCACACAGGCCACTCCGACCCACAAGACCATTTTACCATTTAATTCCATTTCCATTTCATTCATTGCCCGTTTCACTTTCAAAAACCATGCATGAAACCATTTTCGTATCGTTTTAAAACCATGATGCTCATGAATGCATACAGTGTCTATCATATCATTACTATAAACTCTAAACATGCTCATCTATTAAACATATCATTAAAAGAACTCAATTTTAATAAACACCCAGCAAGCAGCATTACAATTCACGGAACCCGCTCAATATCTTGACATTCTAATAAACGGTAAACAATCTTAATATTCTAGTGAAGCAGCAAACAGTCAGCATACAATTCCTAACTCTTACTATGAAACCCAAGAATTTTCAAGATGTTAAATTTCACGTGTAAATTTTTCGCGTTAAAATCCATCATAACATTGAAAAGTTGACTAGAGAAACTGCGTAGCGACCACATGTGAAATTTTGGTCAATAAGTCAAATTGGTGGAATTGGAAAGTTTCGAATGGAAAATTGAATTTGAGAAACAGAATTGGAGAATTAAATTGAAGTTATAAAAGTCGTTTGGTGATGCTCGGAATAAGTGGAGAAAGAGATTATTAAAATATGATATGCATATTTGATATATGTGTTATCATGGAAATAAGTGGTACTTTAATGAAGGAAAAAGAATTAGAAGGATTAAAGAATAAAGATGAGTAATTCAGGGAAAAATCTCGCCAAGGGGAGTTGACATGAAAAATGAAGGGAGGAGAAATTAGAGTAAATAATGGAAATTGAGATTAAAGAAATGAAATAAAATTTATGGGAAAATGACAAATCAACCATCATCCTTTACTATTTTTGACAAACCAACCATCATCCTTTTTTTATAAACAAATTAACCACTGAACTATGGAAAATTGACGCCGTTATCATTGTTGTCACGTTTTCCTTTACGCTTTGACGACAAACTACGGCGGTTTGATGACGAACAGCAGTGGTTTGTCATGAAACCGTTGCGGTGTGTCATGAAACCGTGGCGGTTTGATGACGAACCACAATGGTTTGTCATGAGACCGTGACGGTTTTAGATGAATTGCAGCGGTTTGTCATGAGACCACGGCGGTTTGTCGTGAAACTGCCACGGTTTGTCGTGAAATTGCCGCGGTTTGTCATGAAACCGTCGTGGTCTCATGACTCGCGATTTTTCTAAAATCTTTGATCTCAAATTTGAGGGCTTAGATGCACGATTTTGGGCACGAGACATGTGGGCCACAAGGTAAATCACATTATGTGTTGTAGATCTTTGAGAGAGCTTCGATTTGATATCTTTCGGAGCCAATTCTGACACTCATAGCTAAAGTTATGATCATTTGAAGTTGAAGAGGTCAAAATTATGGTTCTGGTTCCATAAACCGGGAACCGCGACAGTTTGAAGACTACCCGAGGCAGTTTGTCATCAAGCCGCTGTTTGACGAGAAACCAAATTGGATTTATTTATGTCATTTTCCAAGGATAGTATTCTCTTGGTTTGTTGATAAAATTTGAAGAAAATGTTATGTTGGTCTAGTAGGGTGACTGTATTTGATGATAAGTTTGAGGATTTCAAAGATGTGGTTACGGTTGGTCAGTTACTTGCTTCTGGTAATTCAGTTTAATGTGTTATGATATTGAGAATTAAATAATAGCTAAGTTGAAATGGAGATAGAAGTTGCTTAGCCCCTATTTGTACGATGTTACTTGGAACTATTAAGATATTATTAAGGTGGGGTTATTTCCAGTTCAATTAGGCAAGTTGAAGAATCTGTTATCTGCACCGTTATGATTATTGACTGATAAACTTTAGAAATTTTGTTGAGATTCTTAGATGAGTCATGTGTAGGTCAGTTGGGTTTCTAAATTGGAGTGGGACCCTTCTGCCTGTTTCTTGAGAGTACTTGATAAGAGTGTTTGTCCTCTGATATGTTTTAGGTTCGAACGCATTTGAGGACTTTGAGCCTGTACCTGAGGTTGATGCTCCTCCGTATACGAGGACTGCCAATGAGGTAGAGGTTTTATACTGAGTTGTTTTGCACTGTATTACATAGTTCTCAAACCGTATTTTATGGGATACCACTTATGAAAAACCTAACGAGAACTATTCGACAGCACGTCAGCTTTTTATATTATGTATGTATGAAAGTTTTACATGTTTACTTTTGTGCATTTGATTTTATGGTGTGACATATTGGATACGGTTTCAGGAGTGATGAATCATCTTGATACTTTGGACGGTCATCAATGTAACGACCTGGTTTTATTTGTTTTGACAATCGTGTAAAATTTAAAACTTTTCTTTTTATAAAACCATCAGAGTATTTTCTTTTTATAAAACCCGATCATTAAAACTCTTATTCAAATCATTTCTTAATTTTAGCGGAAGTAATAAAATCATTTTATGAAAAGCAGCGGAATTAAAACAAGCATTAAAGAATATTAAATAATTTACAAATAATCTCATTTAATTCTTTAGCCCAGCCAGCCACAATATCCGCCCGTACAAATCCTTCGTCAACTGTCTTTGACCTGTTCACATGTGCGTATACCTACATCGCAAGACTTAACTAATGAGCCTAAGGCTCAGTAAGTGATATAAAATGTATGATGCACATGTCATTCAACTTTTAAATCTCTTTTCGTTTTCTTTTACCGTTTCTTACTTTCTTTCTTTTATTTTCTTTTATCGTTTTCTTGATCTTAATTTGCTTTCTTGACTTTACTTGACTGTTCATTTCTTTACTTAATCGTTACTTTACTTTATCTTGAAAGGCGTTGGAGATGTCTAAACTTGACGAGGCGAACCTCACATCCCCAGACGACCCCGTTTGTCTTTATCTTCTTCTTTATCTTTACATTATCTTGAAAGACGTTGAGAATGTCTAAACTTGACGAGGAGGAGTAGCCAACTCAACCTCACATTCTCAAGCGACCTCGTTTACGTTTATGTTGTCTTAATCTTGAAAGGCGTTGGAAATGTCTAAACTTGACGAGGAGGAGCGGCTAACTCAACCTCACATTTCCAGACAACCCCGTTTACGTTTATGTTGTCTTAATCTTGAAAGGCGTTGGAAATGTCTAAACTTGACGAGGAGGAGCAGCCAACTCAACCTCACATTTCCGAACAACCCCGTTTATGTTATCTTTATCTTGAAAGTGTTAGAGATGTCTAAACTTGACGATGAGGGGCGGCTAACCCAACCTCACATCTCGTCACACCCATTTACGTTCATTATCGTTTCGTTTATTCTTTATTTCTTTCTTAACATTTCGTAATCGTTTTGTTTATTCTTTCTTTCCTTTTTAACCTTTCGTAAACATTTCATTTCTTATTCGTTTCCTCTTTAACGTTTCGTAAACGTTTCGTTTCTTCTTTATTTTCCTTTTATCACTTCGTAAACATTTTGCTTCTTTGTTTCTTTCTTTTCAAAACCATGCTTAAAGTTATTTTCGTATCTTTTCGGAAAACTATGATGCGTGATGCTCGTGAATGCATACATTCTCTATTAAAGAAATCTAATCGCACAACCAACATACAATTCATGCTTATAAAACTGTAAATAACGAAACGTGCTATTTAAAGCTGTAAACATCGAAACATGCTCTGAAATACTGTAAACAACCAAACATGCATCCCCTATTTCTTGTGATGTAGGGTCCGAAAACCAAAGCACATGCATATCACTTACCTGGCGTCCGTGGCGTGCTTAACACTATATTCGTTTCTCGTTAATACCTAAACCATTAAAATCACGTATTATTAATCTTACTTATACGACTGCGACTTAACATTTTCTCTATTTGCACATGGATAACGGAATAGCAACCCTCGTAATGTTGCTCATTCCATCAATCTGTCATAATAATTTAACTTTACAAACCCAAATAGTAATTTATCATAAACTCATATTTCCACAGCAGAGTAGAGAACCATTTAAGTTATTTTATCCAATGATAACCGACGTAGCATATTTGTCTATCCTTTTTAATCCGACATACATGCATAATATTTCTAGTAACCAAAACCAATCCCAGTATATTATTACTTCCTAAGAGTATCCCACAGACAAATCGTTAAATCTTTGCATTCTCGACAATCAACAAAGAACCAATAAATAATCCCAACTAATTACCATCAACACTATATTCCCTTCATCAAAGGCAGAGATCATTCAATTTATTCCATTGCATTTTCAGACATCACAGCAAGAAAATAACCATCAACACATGTCTAACCAAAATC
Source organism: Begonia loranthoides (assembly GCA_022433065.1). NCBI lineage: Eukaryota > Viridiplantae > Streptophyta > Magnoliopsida > Cucurbitales > Begoniaceae > Begonia > Begonia loranthoides. The sequence goes on along the minus strand of CM039471.1, from coordinate 29,881,694 downwards.
TTACCATCATGTGATATGGGGCCATATGTCCAGCAAAACAGATCACAAGACCTAAATCTGTTTTTACCAATTCTTACTTCAACAACAGCTCATAATTGATAGATTTATTTCATGAAACTTAACCCATCTCTTAACCCACACCAACCAAGAAACAGACCGTGTATGAACCAACAACAGAGCACAAGCAGCAATGAATTCCAGAATATCCATTTCACAACAGAAGCAACAGAGAGGGTTTTCATCAATCAAAATATCAATACTTGCATAATATAGCTTTCCACTGTCTATCCAGTAACATCTCGAAGGACACAGAACAACAGAAATTCCAACCACATTTAACAGAGAAGATCCTTTGTACACTAACAGCTAACAACATAAAAACTCAACCTAAAACTGACATCTCTGTTACCTGAAGATAGTAGAACTTCTTCTTCCTCCCTGACTCACGGTCGTTTCACTGTTCAATACCCATCCTGAGCAACTTCTTCCAGAGCAACTACTTCACCCGCGAGGAACAACACCCAGGACAGAACAGAGAGCAAAGCCTTCTGAACCATCTAGAAAACACGTTCCTGCTTGCATATCTTTATAGCCAGAGGCAGAGACGTCCAGAGACGTACCCCGATGGGGAGGATATGCACCGTTAACAGAGGAGCTACCGCGTGGAAGTCTCCTGCCAGCTAATTAATTGGTTAAACCAATTTAGTTGAGGATTAGTTGTGGACCAACAGGATTAGTTCTGACCGAACCAACTCCAGCAAACCCATTCATCAAACAACCTCTCTGTCATTGCTAATTTGCTCACTGTCGACAATCGGTCAACAATATGTGAAGGAGAAAGAAGAAATCAACCATGCTTACCTCAAATCGCCGCCGGAAAGCACGCGCGAGGGAGCTCCGACTCCGAGCCCTAACCGCGCGTTCGCCGTTCGTCAAGTCGCCGCAGTCCATCGTCGCCGTCATGCGCCGGACAACGCGCACCCGAGCTGCGACGACGTCCTTCGCCAACCGTCGTTTCCCGATCGCCCATTCTTCCTCCCGATTTCTTCTCCCTCTCTCGTTTCTTCTCTGCCTCTCAGTCTCTTCTATTCTCTTCTCCCTCTCTATTTTCATTTCTTCTATTAAATAATTAATTAATCCCCACTTACTAATTAATCAAACCTTCCATATATCAATTCATCACTTCTCTTTAATCCCCACTTAATTTAATAATTAATCCTCGTTAATCCACTCCACATATATTTAAATAAAACCGAGTTATCCAATCATTTTGGACTGAGTCTAACCAAAATTGGGTCAGTCCATTGATGTCAATAGTAATATCCCAATAATTATTCAACTAATTTGAATATTTTCAATTATTTTTTCAATTTATCATTTTTAAATAAAAATCAGGATATTACAATCAAAATATCAGGAGGCTATCCTCAGTAAATCTCTTGCTGGGTGGACATTTTTTGTTTGTGCGTTGTGTGAAAGATGAGATTTGGAAGGAGATGATGCTTCCTTGGATTTTGAATCCCTAAACCTGATCAAGGTGTATATTACGGGCGTGTTCCTGACAACTTGGGTGACGAGCCGAGTCTACATTTGTCCTCCTCCAGGCTCATGAGGTGTTGCCTGTATTGATGGCTACCTTTCTGTGTAATTGATCGGAGAAGTCCTTGAGGATCTTCCTTTTTCACGGATTACAGTTTCTGTGATGAAACACGACAAGGGTATTTTAACCTATAATTGTCTATGTATACAGTCATGCTTTCTAAATATCTCGTCGGGGGCCTTTGGGGTCAGATTTTCCCAAAAGATAAAAAGAGTTTTTTAAATGTTTGAAAAACGTGCATATTTCTCGAAACTCATGGTTTTCACGAAAATAGTAAAACAAGTTTTACACGCACATAACATTTAGTATAATTTTCCTATTAAGCTAGTCACTCACTCCTTTGACTATATTTTTCCCGGGTTAGGATTTTGGATGAAGACTCTTCTAGTATTTATTTTATTTCATTTCCTAAGTCGAACCCTTGTTTTTTTGGTAAGCCAATTGTTGGATGACTGTAATAAATCTAATCTTGTTTTCTGAGAAACTTGGATTGTATGCACAGTATTATTTGGACTCTTTCAATCTATTATTATGCATTATTAATTATTCTCACAATCACTATATGGACCGTGGCTCATAACAAATGGGTCACGGTGGGGTATATATACAAGTCTTCTGCAATAATTTAACAAGCCTTGGGTTGGGAGATCGAGTCCCCTCCGTGGACCAGGTCATCTGGCTCGGCGTTTCTGTCCAGCCCGCCACTGGGTCATGACACTTGCGATGTATGGCCCCAAAGACCAAAACACATACAATATCAACTTACCTGGCATCCATAACGCGTTTCGCACTTTACCTTTGCCCCTTTGTAATATCTTCAAAATAATTAAACATATACTCATTATTATCTAGTCCAACAAATCAAAAATCACATACCTATATATACTACACATTTAGGCATTCATTCGCCCAACTAATCACCACTTTAAACCTCATACTTCACCCTTCTTTAAGTTACTCTAAATAACATGCTTATACAATACTGTACAATATACTGAAGCTTAACGACATAGTGTAAAGTCCCGTAACTTCTTTCCTTTGAAAACGTGTAAAAATTTAAAATTTTTGAAAACATCTTTCTTTTATAAAACAGCGGAAGACTTTTTACTTATAAAATCTCTTTTCTCCAAATCACAGCAGAAAATGTTTATAAATAAAACCAATCATTTGAAGAATACAATTCAAATTCAATTTAAATGCTTTACTGGGGCATCCCGCGCTGTGAAGGCCAGGAAAGGCCCAGTTGTGGGTTCGGCCTATATCAGGGGGGCACAATCCCACATCGCTTGGGAGAGTAGAAAATGCATGGTATATAAGCATGGAACCCCTTCCTACCTAGTACAACCCATTTTGGGCTAACCACAATAACAAAACCGTGCGGGCTTCGGCCCAAAGCGGACAATATTGTACTGGGAGCACAGGGGGACGTTACAAATGGTATCAGAGCCAAATCCCAACCGGAAGTATGGCCGACGAGGACGTCGGGTCCCCAAGGGGGAGAGAATTTGGCATCCCGCCCTGTGAAGGCTAGGAAAGGCCCAGTTGTGGGTCTAGCCCATATCAGGGGGGCACAATCCCACATCGCTTGGGAGAGTAGAAAATGCATGGTATATAAACATGGAGCCCCTTCCTACCTAGTACAACGCGTTTTGGGCTAACTTCAAGAACAAAACCGTGCAGGCTTCGGCCCAAAGTAAACAATATTGTACTGGGAGCACCGAGGGACGTTACATTTACAAACTATTTTTCATTACAAAACCATTTATAACCGTTTTCCTTTGAATACCTTTTAGTCTAGCAATCTGTGCATGCAAATCCTTCATCAACTGCTCCTTAACCTATTTTCTTGCATAGCTACATCAACAAGACTAAAACTAATCAGTCTAACTGTAATACCCTAATTTTTGTAACATAATTAATTAGAGATAATTGAGATTTATTTGATAAGGAAATTAATTGGGATATAATTTTATAGATTATTAGATAATTATTGATGATTTATTTTGGAAGCCGAATTGAAGAATTTAAATTGGGCCGATAACTATCATCAAACAATATTTGGAGAAAAGAAAATTAGAATTTGGGATAAAAGTAATTAAATGAAGAATTTAATTATTTAAAGGAAAGTGAAATGAGGAATTAATTAAATGGAAGAAAAAATTAATTAAGGAGTAAAGAAGCTTAACTGGTTCAGCTTGTGAACTGGTTCAGGACTAACTACAGTTAAAAGAGAAATCAAATAGGGGAAAGAAATTTTAAGATTTAATTTGGCCCCTGGCCTTTTCGCTGGCGAATAGAGGAGAGGAGAGGGAGCGAGCGACGAGCGAAGGACGTCGGTGATGGTTCGGGTGCGGCCGGCGACTCCGAGCTCAATGTGCTGTTGGCAACGTCGAGGGTGTGTCGTAGCTAGGGCACGGGTTGGAACTCCCGCGTTGCTACGAATCACTGGTCCGTGTTACCACGGGGCTACGTTTCTCTTCGTGGCTGTCCAAGGTAAATGTTTCAATTGTTGATTGTCGAGTAACTCGACTCTGTGATGGGTGATTCTGTGAACGAATCGGTGACGGCAGTGATGGCAAGGGTGATCGGTGAAGGCTGGAGCAGGGCATCAGTTCGCTAGAGATTTTGATTGGTCCGGGTCTATTGGTCCACAGATTAACCGGTTTGTTTCTTCTCCCGAAACGATTACAGCTTTCCATGTGGTGGGATCTGTGTGGACCACTCTCCTTAGTGTTGGCGATCCTCCATCAGCATTTCAGGTTGCAGCTTTCCCTGCCTATATTGGAATGGCAGGGAAGGGGAATTGGACAGTGTGATGGCCTGGTGCTCTGGTGGAAGAACATAGAAGAAGAATAAGGAGTGAAGCTACTGGATTGCTCTCGGGTCTGTTCATGTCTTCAGGTAAGGGAGATGTCAGTTTGGGTTAAATTTTGTGTTATTAGTTGTTAGTGCACAAAAGAAATAAGTCTGTTAAAATGGAATTTGTTGGTTCTGTTGTCTTCGTTTAAGGATGATATGTTTTGTGTTGGATTTATTGTTATTCTTGACTGTGAAATGCTATAAATGGGGGACGGTTCTTGTTGTTTCTAACCGTTAATACCACTGGAAAAAGAAAAAGAAATAAGATGGCTAAGCTGCTATTTGGATGATATCATGTTGATTAAGTTTATCCTTTTATGGATGATATCAAGTTGATTAAGTTTATCTTTTTGATAACCTTGCTGATAGTTGCATCTGTTAAGGTTGGATTTGTCTTGAAGAAACATTGTTAGATATAAGTTGTTAAGTTGGACTTTGTATTATACTACTAAATTGGTTCATGTGAGTGTTACGTTGTGATTACATTGGGCTATAAATTAATGAAAGGTTTGAGAGGTTTCGAATGGTTGAGAAAATGGTTGGATCGTTGGACTGTTTGAATGCCAATTAATTGCTAGTTTTTAAGTCTTGATTTTGGAAAACTGTTGAGTGATTAGTTGGGTGCATGAAGGCCTAAATGTGCAGGGCGTGATTTTGGGTAATAAAGTTAAATGAATTCTTTGTTGGTTCTAACAGATTTTTCATTGAAAGATAATGAATTATATTGTGAAATAAATTCTCTATTATCGGGTCACATTGATGGAATGAGCAACTTTTGTTAGCTATCGTTATCCCGTTGCACACGTTAAGATATTAGAATTGTTATTGCGGGGTTGCTAATTAATTAAGTTGACTAATGAGATTTGTTAAGCGTTAAGGTTTATGGAAATTTAATGATTATTATTAATTAATAAATATCGGTTAAATTAGACAATTTTGATTTAAGGGAAAAAGTATAAATTAAGGTTATTGGTTTATTGACTATGAAATTAATGAAGATAAATTAATAGAAATTCGTTAAGCGGTGGTTAAATTATTAAATAATAAACAAGAAATAACGGTATCAGGTTAAGATTTATTATTGATAAAAATATTAATAAATAAATGATGATTATTTTGAAGGTATAAAAAGGGAGAAGGACAATGTTAATTTCTGAACCGCGCTAAGGACGTCAGGTAAGTTGATACTTACTGTGTTTTGGTCTTCGGACCCTACATCACAAGAATTATGTTTAGTAAACATTTATATCATCATATAGGATTGTATGTATTCATGAACATATTGCATGACATAACTAATATATGTAAATAGGCGTGTGGGGGTTCGGGTAATTTGGTGACTTTTCATACGGTAGGATACTCCCACGTAGGGGCCAATGTGAAAAGAGAGTTAGCTACGTGGAATCTAGGGTTCACACTTCCCCTGTTCTGAAACCCCCAACGTCTTCAACAAAAGTGAGGATACCGGCATGTGGAACACCCCCAACGGATATATCTCCTCGTCGGAGTGAAATGGTTCAGCCATATGGCTCTAGGGAGTATTCCACCTTAACTTCCAGAAGAGATACAATTCTCTTCTGTAATGCATTGTATGATCACACATATCATTTTGCATTGTATTTCATTTTATCACTTACTGAGCATTAGGCTCATTAGTTAGGTCTTGTGATGTAGGTATGTACGAGAAACATGTGAACAGGTCAAAGACAGTTGATGAAGGATTTGCACGGGTGGATCTTGTGGCTGGCTTGGCTAAAGGATTTAAAAAAGGAATTTATTTATAAAAAGGGTTTGTAAATTATTTAATATTCTTCAATGCTTTGTTTTAATTCTGCTGCATTTTATAAAAAGGATTTTATTACTTCTTCTGCAATTGATAAATATTTTAAGTAAAGAGTTTTAACGATCGGGTTTTATAAAGGAAGAATACTCTGATTTTTATATGAAAAGAAAAGTTTTTAATTTCATGCGATTTTTAAAGTAAGTAAAAACTGGGTCGTTATACTAACGCTCAGTAAGTGATATAAAATAAAATTAGAAGATGTACATGCTATACAACTTTTAAAAACCCATATGTAGTTTCTATTTTCGTTTCTCGTTACCCTTTATTGTTTTCTTTTTCTTTTACTCTCTTGTAGAACAATTATGAACCGTGATGAACTGTGAACTTGTACCTCGCGGTGAACTATGGCCATGATGATGAACACTTGTCATCATGAGGAATCGCATGATTGAATTATGATGAACTGTGATGAGGTGAACATGTGTCTTGCGGTGAACTATAGACTATGATGATGAACACGTGCCATCATGGTGAACCACATTGGTGAGCTTCATCGTGATTATGAACATGTGCCCTCACAATGAACTTGTACCTTTTTTGTTAGCCATTCGAGAATGAGCAGGTGTCCTTCAGCTTGACTCAAATTTCTTTCATTTTCTTTACCCATTTATTTTTACTCTTATCTTTCTCATATTAACTGATTCTATTTCACTTTCAATGGAAAAATGGATATTCCTATAGCCCAAATGATGGTTGTTTGCTTTGGGTGATCAGTCCTCCACAAACCCCATACACTTAGTATGTGTGAGTATCCATTAAATCAATTCTAAAACAATGCATGTGAAACCATCTTTCGTATTGTTTTGAAAATCATGATGCATGATGCTCGTGAATGCATACAATACTATCTCCTCTATATAGGCCTCAAAACATGTTTAGTCTCATTATCATTATCTTTAACTCAAAACTAATAAACATATCATTAAAAGAACCTAATTCTAGTAAACACATAGTGGACAACGATACATTGCTCATAACATAATTTCTACCAAATCCCATAATCCATCAAAGCATAACTATATCCTATTAAATCTATAACATAAAAGAACCTAAATCTAATAAAAAATCAGCATACAACCCGAATTCTTGCGATGTAGGGTCTGAAGACCAAAACATATACATATCACTTACCTGTCGTCCTTAAAGAGTTCACCACTCCGATTTAATCTTCACAATACCTTCGCAATAAATAACATATAATTATCAATAACAATCTTTTAACAATCATTCTGCTCTAATCAAAACATATTCCTCACAGTGTTCATCCATTAAACACAACTTGCATAATTTAATCTAACTTCGTCACTAAACCAAACTAACAGAACATAAACCCTCAGCCTTATCCTTTAGGGCTGTAAGCAGATTAAACCATAAAACCTTATCTCATAACTCATTAGCCCCAACAAAAGCAGTAAATAACATAAGCCCATCTTCAAACAACGGGGTATATATCATCTGAATTGCTCATAATTAAAATTGAGAGCCTTACTAATATCCTTCTACAAATCATACAGAGTCCAAACCATCAATAGAGCAAATAATCCGAGATATTCATAAACAACAGTGAGAACATCACAACATCCTTTACAGTTTTATTTTCTACTTTTATTCCCATAAATTCTATAAACTTGAGAAGGAAGCCTGAAGAAACCCAAAGAGAACCGAGAACAGCAACAGGGAGTTGTTCCTCCTTCAGAAGCTCACTCTCATACTCTCCCTTTTTCTTTTCCTTCCTTTTCCCCTCGACCTTCTGTTCCTTTTTTCTCTCTCTCACTTTCTCTTCACTTTTTCTCTATAGTTTCCTTCTTCCTCTCTCAAGCTCTCAGTCATTTTCTCCTCCAGAGAGCACTCTCTCCCTATCTCTTTTCTTCTTTCTGTATTTCACCCAAAGACTCTTCCTCCTTAAGCTTCACTTATCCCCAATATATCCTCACCTAACACCCTTTATCATTTGCCATTTGGAAAGGGAAACCAATGTGGACGAGTTGCCAGGATACAGTTGTAATACCTCGATAATATTTTCTCATTTATATAATGTAATGAATTTTGAGAAAATAAATATATTATATTTCGGGATGGTATTTTGTTGGATTGATACCTTGTAAACGAATGGGAAATTGTTGGGTGTGATTACGGTACGATATTTTAATGGAAATTGTACAATTCAGATTTTTTAGTCGACCCGCGATCGAGGCTAGGACGAGTGCCTTGATCGAAATTCATTTTGGGTGACTACTTGCGTTTTGGGTCAAGATTAGGTCGACGGTTTGCGTCTAAAAAATGCACCTCTGTCTGCATTGTGGGTTTTCGGTCAATGGGCGGTCGAGTTGCGGATGCTGCGGACACCGAGGATTTGAATATGTCTAGTTTTTTGACATTTCGGTCGATATGGGGTCGAATGTCGATTGAAAGTTCTCAATCAAAACATGGGATAAATCAAAGGGGAGAAATGTCGACTGAACCGATTTGGTTCAGCTTGATCCAAAAATTAATGAGTACTCAGTTTTTAGCAAAAAGGAGAAAAGAAAATTGGATTAGTTGGAATTAAGAATTTAGAGGATAGATTAAATGAAGTTTAAGTGAGAGATTAAATTAAAAGGGGTTAAAGAGGGTGAAGGGAAGGGTTGAACTGGTTCAATTGAATCGGTTCACGTTGGTTGGCTGGTCCACGGGCTGGAAATCAAAAGGGAGAATTCTAATTGGCTCGTGGCCATTTCGCAAAGAACAAAGAGAACTAGGGAGAGGGAGAGTGGGCTACAAGCGAGGGAGAGACGCAACAGGAGCAATCAAAGCAACTTCCTCACGGCTATGCGGTGCTATCCAGCGCGCGTGCGGGCTATGGTTGATGACGCAGATACCAAGCCCAGCTTGGTATCGCGAATTCATAGCTAACGCTGGCTGCAATTTCCAGCTTCGGGTTAAAGTAAGTAAAAAGGTTAATTATGTTATGTAATTCATTCCTCCTGGGTTCTGCTGATGGATTGGTCGTCATTCTCGTGTTGGTGGAGGAAAGGCTAAGGTAATGAAGGACATGGGGCTAGCAGCTCGTGAAGAATTAGCCAGGGCGGTTTGCGTTCCACGTTGGACCGAACCGGTCCATTTCTGGTTCTTGCTTTGGAGAATGGGCAAAAGCATGGACATGCGTGAGGAATGGTACAGAGACACAGGGTATGGCTTAGGGACATCTATGGGTGTCTGTGGCAAAGGCATGGTGGGGTGTGCTCTCTAGTGAATTAGAAATGCAAAGGAAAGGAAAGGAAAGGAAAGGCTGGGAGAAGAAAAGCTCTCGGGTGAGCTAAGTTGAGAGAGAAATAGAGATAGAGAGAGAGAGAGAGAGCTTCTGGAGAAATTGTGAGGTTATGAGCCTCTGGATGAAATGGAAATACAGAGAAGAGAGATGTGAGAGAGAGAGTGAGCTATTATTACTAAGGGAATGGCCGAGGGGAAATAAAGAAGAAGAGGAAGGAGGAGTAGGGTTCTCTCGAGTGTTTGCTCACTGTGAGGTATTCCTTCACTTCTTTATGGATTTTATGTTGGATAAATGTAGGAGATAAAGAATTAAATGGATATTGGGAATTGTTGTTGTTCAATTGACTTCTGTTTGGCTGTGATACATGTACCTGATGGTGCTTCTTAGTTTTTTATAGTGTATGTGAAGATTTATGTTAAAGAAAGGATGTAGGATGAAGAGATAGATTATGTTTCCTTGTGTTGAGCAATGTTAGTAGAATTATTAATTGGACGGAAGGATATGGATTACTCTCTGTTGTTGGTTGTTGTTAAATGATTTGTACTTGTAGTTATAAAGTGGAACTGTGATGTTGTTTGTGGGGTTGTATTACGTGGTTGAATTATACTCCATGTGGTTATTGCTTAGGATGTGCATGTATACGGTTGGAGTGGTGTTGGGATTGGGAATATCCTATTAAGTAAATGAATGGAGAATAAAGCTCTTTGCGTTTTGTCAATGGAAAGTTAATATGTTAGATTTGGTTTATGTTACTGGAAAATGAGTTGTTAATTAGTCAAACATGGATATTGGGATGAGTTATGTTTCATTTTAGGTGTTGAACGATTCTTAAAATTATTATACAATTTAGAATACGAAAAGACAATGAAATTAATAAGTCATGACTATTAATAAGTAAATTTTTTTTAATTATGAAGGTATTGAAAATGAGAAAAAGGATAATGATTAAGTGCTAATACGCATTAAAACTTTGAGATAAGAATTGAGATTGAGTCGTGATTAGTGGAGGCCCTACACCATAAGCAATGTCCTTCTTTGATTGTTTGTTAGTATTTCTACTATGCTGCCTTATTTATTATGCCTAGTTGATCTCACGTTATTAATTTAATCTCTAAGCATGTTTAGGATGCTAGCATATCGTTATTGTTTCCTTTAAATTGCTGAGCATGCCTATATTGTTATTGTTTTCTTTAAATTGTCAAGCATGCCTATAGTATTATTATTTTCTTTAAATTACCAAGCATGCCTATATTATTATTACTCCTTTTAAATTGCCAAGCATGCCTATATTATTATTGTTCATTTAAATTACCAAGCATGCCTATATTGTTATTGTTTCCTTTAAATTGTCAAGCATGCCTATATTATTATTGTTCTCTTTAAATTGCCAAGTATGCCCATATAGTTATTGTTTCCTTTTAATTGTCAAGCATGTTTTATAGTATATCGTCATGTATAGTATGTTAGTAGATTTTCCATGTCTCATGCTTTTATATTGTTGTTGTGACGCCTCGCATCAAATCCGTTCTTTCTTAACTTAGCTTTTCTCTTTAAATTTCTGTGTAAAAATTTTTCTTTTTTATTTACTTAAAATAGGTAAGGGTAAAACTTAGGTTTAGCGTGGAAATCTTAAGAGCATTAATAAATGAGAGTAAAGCGGAAACAGTAAATGCGTTAAATAAATTTCATGGTTAAAAGTGGAAACATAATTAATATTCAAAACATGGTTTGAAGGTCGGAGTAAGAGTTAATATTTTTACAAAATCGTGTCCGCTATCAAACCCTTTCAAAATAGTGAATTCTTTCCTTTTTCTCTTGAGCCATAATTCTACTTAGGTCGCGATTCATCCGGATAATCAACAGGCTCCACGGGAAATGTATCCTCCTCTGCTCCTAGCATTATCATTTCTTGACCAATTCCTACACCACAAGTAAAACGTGAGCTAAAGGCCTAGTAAGGAGTGGGGTATGAACTATGCTTTATTCCTCTCTTTAGTTCTTTTTGGAATGGGTATCGCCCCAAACCAATCTTTTCTTTACTTTCATTCTTTTATTCATTACTCGTACGTCGAGCGGGAGATGGAGGAACTCATGTGGGAGGAAATAGTCTTGGTCGACTTCTAACCACCTATGTGTAGCTAGTTCCGTTCCCGATAAGGGTGGGGCGTAAGTCTAGCTACCTAATTAGATCCGAACTAACCCCTCTGTCCCCTAACTCCCCAGTTTCTTTTTCTTTCATTCATTCTTTTCATTTATCATTTTCCTCATATAATGCATATGAGTACCACCCCAAAGGTGACACTTCCTACTTGTTTTTATTATCATGATGCATGTTGATACAGTATAAAAATAATGATAATTAAATAGCGCATATTAATGAATAACAGTAATTAACATGAATAAAAGAGGACAATAATAGCAACGAATTGAAAACAGCGAATGACATACTTGAATATATTGATCATAACAATAAAAGAAACGGTAGATCGAGCATGCTATTTGATTGAAATTTAAAGTTAAATGACAACGAGCTATTCAAATTAATTAGTCATGCTTAACAATATTAACTAGACGTGGAATCAACAATTAGCTGGAAACATACTTTGACAATTGACTAGAAACATACTTAGTAAATTAACACGAGCTAAGGACATGAATCGATTATAATTAAGTGGACTAATGATTGCGTACATTTGAAAGTAAAGCATGATTTAACGACATTATTTTCAACTAAAGTTAACAACTTTTAGGTTTACTGAAGATTTAACATATCATATTAGGGATTTAGTATTCATAGTCATGCTAAAGGAAAACACAACTCCTAACCAGTACCAAGAATATAGCCTTATCAATTATGTCTACTATCTTAACAAGCAATACAACATTTCTAACATAACAGAATTACTATACATGAAATATTTGATAGCTTATTCTTACATAACATTTCATTACGTAACCTTCAGTTCATTATTTCAGTTTAGCAGTTCATCAATTCGTATCATAGAGCTTAACGTTGGAAAGCATAATCTTAGCAGTAGCATTATTAGTTTCTCTATCAGGTAAAGCATTGCAGTAAAGGAAAATATAGAATGAAATTAACACAAAACACACGCACACTACTTGTGGGTAGGGCCTCCACTGGCCAAGACTCTACCCAATCCTTACTTGTTGAAGAAATCTTTGTTGAAGAAATTCCACACGGATAGAGAAGGCAGTAGCAACTAGCTAAATCCTCAACTTACAGAACTTCACTCTACCCTCCGTATCACCACAATTTCTCACTTCACTTACATATCACTTTGAAGAAAACACACGAACTCACTTAGACTCACAGAATGCACAATTATCTCAAGAGGACTCTCTCTCACGTAGGGAAACTGAAGATGGAGATGCAAAGAAGGATGGCTTAAAACGTAAAGCCTTACCTAGAAATCGACATTCATACACCTACCAAAGAGGGAGGGCCTGCGTCGACATGGTGGAGGCGTGGTCCAATAAGGGGAGATGTCTTCTTTGTCGCCTGTGTGCATTTTTAATGACTACACGACAAATATTCTGTCATTTAAAACCTATTTTATTCGCAGCACTGGGACTTTTCAGATGAGGGAGTGCATCTTGGCCTCATCCGCGTTCATCCAAAATCCTCACTGTTACTGTCAGAACTACATTTTTGGACAAAGGAACACGTCCTCGCCTTCGTTCGCGTGCGTCTGAAACTTTCCATAAATTGGATAGATTCAAAGCTTTGTCGTCCGCACCCGTCTGGACCTGTCCGAAAAGTCGAGTTACAGATAGGGGACGAATTTGGACGTAGAGTCCCGTCTTGTATCATCCTAAAATGCTGTGACAACGTTCCATGCTTTTTCGGACGCGATCCCCCATCCGAGTGTGTCCGAAATTGTCGGTTATACATTTTCTCCACTGCGTCTGAATTTGACATTATCCAATTTATTCCCAATTTTTCATACTTCAATTATTTCTCAATATTTACCCCATATATACACATCATAAATTAACATGTATCGTCATGCAACGTAATATATTAATTATCCCGAAAATTAATTACATTGCGTATACGGGGAAAATATTATCGGGGTATTACAGTTGTGATTACTACTTCTCATTGACATGCATCACGATAATAGAAACAAGTAGGAATGTCACGCTTGGGTGGATATTCATATACATTTACGTGAGGAAAATGAATGTAAAAAGGGGAATTGGAGGATAGAGAGGTAGTTCGGATCTAACCAGGTATACTCGAAGAAATTATGTCATTCCCTTATTGGGTTGTGGGAGAACTATGTCATTCCCTTGTCAGGTTGTGAGAGCTTGTCTACCTCAGGTGGTTAGAAGCCGCCAAAGAGACTATTCTCTCCACCACGAATTCTTCCAATGTCTCAGCTCGATGTACGAGTAATGTATGTAACGGAAAGAAAAGAACAGTTTGGGCGGAATCCATTCTGACATAATGAGTTAGAGGCATACATCATATTGCATATCTCATTTCTTGCTGGACCTTAGGCTCACAGTTTGCTTGTGGTGTAGGTACGCATATGAGAACAGGTGGAGCAGTTGATGAAGGGTTTGCACGGGCGGGACTTGTGGCTGACTAGGCTAAAACAAGTAAAAGAGAAAAGTATTTTGTAACTAACACGTAACAATTTGTTTAGTATTCCTTAAATGAATTATTTGTGCTTCCGCTACATTTTGAGAAGAGTATTTTATAATTATAGTTTTCCACAGCTTATAATGAGTTAAAAAAAAAGGATTTGTAATGGTCTAGCTTTTTAGAAAGGAACTCTGATCACACTTTAAAGGAGTTTTAAAAAAAAGATTTTCCTCTATTTTGTAAAGAAAAAGAAAAGTTTTGAATTTCACGCGATTTTAGAAAGAAAGAAAAATCTGGGTCGTTGCAACAGCTGCCTTGGGATCTCCATTTTCTTCTCGACAGAACACAATTCTTCTCAAACTGGGTTCAGCCCATGAAACCGGTTGCCAACCCAGCAGCATCAACAATCACCCACTGTCAAGTTTCCTCCACAGTAATACCAATTTAAAATGCCAAACAAACCAACAACGAAGCATCAAAGGAGAAACCATTCCACCGAATCCAACTCAATCACCTAAAACAAAACCAAGGAATTAACAACAATTGGTAATGGAAGCCAAGACTCAAAATATGACACACCTCACACTGGCACCGGAGAAACATCGCCCCTGCCGTCAAAAACTTAATCCACATTCCTCGGTTAGACGCTGCAAATTCCAAGCTCACAGTAGCTTCGTTCCAATCGTCTCGCGGGTTTAGTCACTCCGAGCCCTAGCCTCGTGACCCGTCACTCCTCACTTCGTCACCATCAGTTCGCTAGACACCACCTCCCGAGTCGTACTCCTCCATCGCTCGAGCCTCCCTTATTGCCCAAGCTCTTTCCAAATTCGCTCTCCCTCTCTCTATCTGTTTTCAACAAATGGACGGACCACTTCAAATCCTTCGCTCGCCCACTGTTTTCCTTCTAATTCCAGACCAAACCGATTCGGTTCAATCCTCCATCTTCTTTCAATCGATTTCCCATCCTCTTCCTTCTAATTTAATTTCTTCCTTTTAAATTTATAAATCCTCCCTTTCCATATATTATAAATCCTCAATTAATATTAAATATATTTATGTGTCAAATTACGTATCGTATATTAATCGACTCAATTTCAATTTCTGACTTACTCCGAACATCGCTTGACCATAATTACGGGTCCAATTTAAATTTCCCAATTATGTTTCCTAAATTAATTTCCATCAATTAAATCTTCAATAACTATCCAATTAATCCTATTACACCCAATTATTCTCGCTTAATTCCGTTACTGGAAATTGGGGTATGACACACAGTTTAACATAGCATAAACCGATTTCCAAAACCAAAACCCAAGTTTTCAATGTTGACAACAACATACTCCAACTGAGCAACAATACAGAGAGGATACATTCAATATTTCCACATGCTCTCCTATAATATTTATGTTCAACCGATCTTTAGCCAAAACTACAGCATACCCTCCATAACATTCTTCAACCAAATATGACAGTTAAGAATCACACCACCGAGAATAAACAGAGAGTATAAAAAACACCATTTCTTCAACACAATCAATTTATCTTCTACTTATAACATACTCTAATCTATAAAATCCATAAAGAATGACAAGCAGAGAGCATAACTCCATAAAATCCGTAAACAGACAGGGAGGAAATTCTTACCTCAAGAACACCCGAGAGATACCACTAAACTCCTTCACAGAGCTTTTCCCTTCACTACTATTTTCCTCTTGTCTTCAAGAGGCACACACAGCCTTTTCCTCTGAATCGCAACAACTCTCTCTTTCCCCCTTCTATTTCTCCTTCCTCCCTCACAATTTCTGTCGGACATTTTCACGGCAACTAGAAATACAAAATAGCCCAATGACAAAGCACAACTTCGCAGCAATTCCCATCGATAAAAAATAGACAAAGAAGAAACCATATCAAAATCAACCCATTCACAATACCCGACATCCAAAATAACAATGCAATGGAGATTGAGAAACCAATGCACAGGGGACCGACCTCACGCTGGCGCAAGAGAAACATCGCCCCTGCTATCTGCTTCAGCATCCCCTTCAATTCTGTCAATATCCGCCTCTGTTAGGCATTGCAAACTCCCAGCTCACGGGAGCTTCGCTCATTCCTTCCTGCCTGTTTGGTTTTTCAGAGCCCTAGCCCCGCAGTTCACCAGGCAGCCCGCAACGACTCGACTCACCCATCACATCCGCTTCGCGGAGAAGCTCGCCCGCAAGAGCTCTCCTCATTTGTCACACTCCTCCTCCACGAAGCCTAGCTCTCCGCGGGAGCTTCGTTCTCTCAAGTCCTTTGCCTCTCCCTCTCTTTCTTTTCTCAAAAATGGTCGCAGGCCATTCTCCATTTCTCCCCCTCTTATTTTCAAACCAGACCGGTTCAAGGAATGAACCAGTTTAATCCCCCTTCTTTTCCTTTAATTTCTTCATTATTTTAATTTCATTTACTTTACTTTAAATTATTTAATTAATATATAATTTTATATATATACCAAATATACGTATCGTATATGATCGACCAACTCCAATTTTTGACTTATTTCAAACATCGATGGATAATTATTGCTGATCCAATAATTCTATTACATGTAATTAATTTTTTGATTATCCTTATGTAATTTTGTTATGGGAAATCAGGGTATTACAGAACTATGAGATCAATAACAAATCAACCACTCAAACAAAACACTCAACTATAGGAAATGAATGGAGTAAATATCGTTGTCACATTTTTTTGTAAAACAACATTTTCTTTCTGCAATAGAACATTGTCCTTTTGTTGCGAAAAGTGATTCCTTGAAATATGACTCAGGAAATATTACTTTCTGTAGAGGAAAGATTACTTTGCTTTGCAAAAAGTGAGTAATTTGTGATAAGAATTGGACAACAATGAAGGACCAAGAAGAGGAAAGAGACTATGGTAATAAGAGCTAGTAATTGTTTTCAACAATGAGAAGACCATGTCAGAGCTTCTGGGCGAGGAGCCGGATTTCTAGGAGGGTCCGTAGTGGGATGCTTTCAGCTTTTTTGTTCAGTATTTATGGGCTTTTGACACGCCTTTGCTGTAAAATTGCTTCAATTATTGCAATTTTAGCATAAAATTTGATGCAACTCGAGGGTCAATCACAAGATCACGAGCCAAGAGATGTACATTTTTATTTTTTTTCTATTTTGCAAGTGAATCATTTTATGATCAATTAGAGGAAGCACCATCTACAAATGATATGGAGAAACCGAAACACTTATTAAAATGGGAATTGGACCAAGCACCCAAGTCATCTCCCCATTCGATGTCCTCCATGAATAACTAGAGGAGTTATAATGTGATCAACAAGGAAATCATTTCAAGTGAACTTAGGACCCAAGGGAGGTAGCATAGTTTCATTTTATGGTATTTACTTGGAACATTTGGATGTAATAGATTGATGTTATGCTTTGTTGCTCTCAGTTTAGTTTAGTAGCTGAGAGCATGCTATTGGTTTTTTTTTTTTTTAAATTGGTCATTTTTGTAATTTGCAACCCTAATTAGGGAGTATTTAAACCCCTCTTTAAGGCTTGTCCTAAGGGAACAATTTCCGCTGAAGAACAATATTTTCAAAGTGTGGAGATTTCCCTCCATTCGACCAACTCTATTGGTGGTGTTCATATCCGATTGAGTTTTGGTGTAAACATTGGTATCATGTTGTTTCTGAGTTTAAAATGATTCCTCCCATTACTATATCTTTCTCCACCTCCTTCCATAGAGGTAGACATCTCAACAAAGTTATAGAAAACTTCTAAAGATCCAAGTTGGAGTGCTTTCATCCAAGGGAACCATGAAGTCAATAGACAAGGCCAAGGTGCCTATTCGGACCACCTTGCACCATTTGGACCATAATTTCCTCTTCCAAGCATGTCTGCCTATGATTTTTGAAGAGCTTCATCGTCACCTATAAAGAAAGATGTGGTTCAAATTTCACGTTAAGAGGATGAAAATTGACAGAGATACACATTCTACAAATCGATTTCTTTCTTTCCTTCGCTAGTTAGTGATGTTTGTCAACTTTCTCACGGAACCCTTCTTGGTTCTCTAGGAAGATGTGCTCAAAGAATAAAATTTGCGTATAAATTGATGAGAGAGAGGCTGCCCACTCAGGAAGTGATACGTGACAATTCATGTTTGATTAACCCTCATTTGAGGTCCATGTGAAAATGTAAACAATTTTCATTGCTCCAAGATTTGATTTGCTAACCATCATACGTTTGGGAGTTTGAAGCATTCAATGAATTAAGCCTAAATTCATGGAATAAATTGTGTTATATCTTTGATTATTTATTACTTTCTTCTAACTTTATGCACCCTCTATTCCTGTGATTCATTTTATTGCGCAATAAAAACATTGAATTTGCAACTTAGTGATTATCATGTGACAGGCTTGTTTCTTAGCGGCAGGGAGAATTCATTTTGCTAATGTGTCAAAAAAGTCCATGGAGTACAAAAAAATAAATGATATTAATTGTCTAGGCTTTTTAAGCTCATGACTCCAAAGTATACTTTACTCGGACAAGCTTTTTGTAATTTTGTCAGTAGAGAGTACGTGGAAGCCTCACTTAAGAGATGATGCAACACACTGTCACCGACCCACATTTAATGGGTTATGACTGCAAGAGGTGAGCAAATCGTCTTATTATGAAAAGAAAGCTTTTCCAACCATTTTACAAAGACAGGAACTGTTCCAGCTCCTTAACAAGAAAGCTCAAAATGAGGCAAGAAATGTTACATTAACTTTCTAACCTCATTCCATTAAACCAATCCAAACTTCCGATTCGATCCCCTATTTTCGAAGCAAAGCATCGATCCGTCTTCTTCTTTTACATCCTGCATATAGTTCAGTCCAGTGGTTAGAACAAAGAAATCATACACAAACCAAGTTGAGCTTTTTTGATCCAATAAACCTCCCCACATTTGGAAATTCAGAAAAATAGTCTCTTGGAGATTTGAGAATTTCGGAATGTGGGATCTTTTCACTTTCAACAAGAACATACGCAGGAAACAGATTTCATACTCTTCAAAAGAGTTTGAATTTGCATGTGAAACTCACACGACGTAGATTGAAAAGACGGCAAGTCTGAAATATTTGAAAATTAGGAGACAAATGGAGTAAACTACTCAAAGAACACATACCACGGAAGCTTAAAAGTGTCTTTCCACCATCCTTGTTTTGAGCAGTTGGATACTATTTTATCCAAACGAACAATAATCTCAGAAAATGTTGGCCGTACAACAGGTTCTGGATCCCAGCATTCCTCTATTAACCTGATTACATAAAAAGAAACAAAAAAATTGCATTCTTCCCTTTAACTCAAGCAGAGGAAAATCTTGGCATATGAAATTGTCAAACTCCACCAATTAGCTTGCCAAAACATAAATCACAACATAAGATTATTAAGTTACAGGGATGTCAGACCAATCTTAAGAGTCTTACTCTCTTAAATCTGGAGGATAACTTTTTAATTTGATCTTGAATTGAGGTCTTTGTCCTTCCAAACATATTGTTTTTGCGACCTCTTCTGGAGGTTTAGGATGGAAAGGCTGTATACCCTCAATCATCTGTGTTTTACAAAATTAAAATTATTGAGGATCAGCCATGCTCTAAAAGTCAAGAGCAGTCAGTACAGTTCAAATGTGCCCCAAATTGCTAACAAACTGACAAATAATGATAAAGAATGATTTGTTTCGATATGACAATGAAGTAACAGGTTTCCAAGTAGATACAATTACATAATATTAACAACAATTAAAATGACAAAAAGTGGTTTACGTAAGCAATGGAAGGATAAATCATCTAATTGAATTGATTTTAAACAATAAAATTATAAGCGAGTACTGATCCCTATAGTACATGATGAGTAGGAACAAGATAGATACCTCATACACAATAAGACCAAAAGAAAATGAGTCCACACTTCTGTCAAATATTTCATTCTTGTAAACCTCAGGAGCCAAATATAAGCCTACATTAAATAAGGAATAAGAATTGATAATGCGTGCAGCTAGATTGCTGAAGTGATTGAAGCCAGTGATCATGGCTGTAAGTAATAGAATATATAAAAAAATAACCTTTACTAATAATAAATAAAACTATATATATGAAAGCCCAGCTAACCCGTCACTGAAATACTCGAAAGTTTTAGGCCTTTAAAAACCTATTATAAAGAAAGAATAAGGCATATAGGTGGACCTTTGGAAAAAGAGTTCTAGCCATTATGCAGGATTGAAGTTCTTCCATGTTAAGGAAGATGTTCCACCCATCCCATTTGCTTAAAACTATCTGTTTTGGATTCAAAAAGATGAAACAATTTGATTTAGGATTTTTGTTTCTACTTTCTCCCAGACTTCCATTTCTAATTTATATTCTCTTTGTTTTGGCAGCCAACGAACCTAGGCCGACCAGGGGCTGCTATATTTGATAAGCACTTTGACCAGAGTGACAGTTCCTTCTATAAAAAAAACCGAATGGAGGAAAAGAATACAAGTCAAATCCGATTGAAATTCTCATCCTTAGAAATATAGATAGAGAAAAGAGAGAATTGACTAAAGAAAAAAATTCCATGTTATGAGTTCCATATTAGCTACAAATATGTGTCTTAGGTCCTAAAGTCAAGGCGCATATTCCGATCCAATAAAATGTAAAATATTTTGCAGGCCTCTACAACGAACACAAGATTAATGTTGCATACTTCAACTTACTTGAAAGGTCAATATTAGCCTCAGGGAGTGCTACTTTTGCTTTGTCAGGAGAAATTTTTGACAATCTTATCAAACCAAATCCAGCTACCTTCAGTTGACCTCCATTATCGAGCAAAATATTTCTGGCACCTTACCAAAATTTCAAATATTAAAGAACAAATGACTAAATTTTCTAATTGCTACCAATATCAGAGACTTTTGCATTTGGTTGCCTTACTTTGGCTTTAGATCACAGTGGATAATAGGGTCTGGCTTACATTCATGAAGATAGTTCATTCCCCTGGTAACCAAAGATTTACCAAAATAATCACAAATATGAATAAGTTTCAAAATAAAAACAGGGGTACTCACTAATGGATCAAACTACCGCCCGTTAATGAAACAACTACAACTCTCAAATTAGCAGCAAGCTAAAAGTAGGTGGACAATATTTACATAATAAGTAAATGTAATTGAGTCAAACCAGAGTCATGCAAGAAGCAGTCAGAAAAAAGAAATGATCAAAAAGTTCTCAGAATAACTTCTAGTGAAACAAACATGCCTAGCAATATCAAGCGCAAATCTGAGAGCTTTAGATGGAGAAAGGCGTCCTTTCTTTTGAAGATAACTAGCCAAGTCTCCCTGAAAGACATTATTAACAATATTGAGGTCAGTACAAAAATATGACTTCAATGCGAGATCAAAAACCAGAATTTTCTCCAATTAAATTATACAATTTGAAAATACTTTACACATTGACTTTGAAAATGAACATTGTACTATGGAAAGATTATTTAAGAAAAAAGACGAGCACGTCAAGCACCCATGACTTTTACACTGTCTACCAGAGTTGAAGGATAGTCTTACTCCTTGTCTAAACTTATTTACATCCCACAAAATAAAAAGTAGTATCAATTTGGTTTCCTACAAATAAGAGATCACAACAACTAGGTTACAAAGAAAATGTGAGGACGGTTTCTATTGGTACTCTATGGTAGAAAAGGAAAAACAATGAGGAAAAACATACAACAAAGAAAACTGCCATCCAAATCATTTCAAAAAGTCTCGTCCAACAAATTACAAGGATTAGTTTTCCATCCAAATAAATTTGAGAAGAAAAATGAGCCTAACATAAACTTACCTTCTAAGTAAACATTTTTACCTGTCTTCCCTGCTTCATAAGCCAGAAGACAGATAGAAGAGAAAAATTGACACATTCAGAGACCATATACAGATAGCAACGCAAAGTCTGCAAGAGGATATTGATAATTTAACAACCAAATTAGCCACCTTGCTTACCTTCGAATGATACTCTGAAACAATCATCATGGGAACATTCTGGGTAACTGCTCCAACAAACTGAACTACATTTGGATGACGGACCTTTTCTAATATTGTCAATTCGTGTCTGAAAGCATTTCTGTTCAAAAAAGGAAACAATGAGCTAATGAATAATTTCTGAGAACATAAACTAGGCTTGCAGACTTGTACAATCTATAATAATCGATGTCCAAATTCCGGAGAAGGAAATATTTGAGTCAAGTTCTGTTCTAATAAAATACATAGTTCATCAAATTTATTAACACAGAGGTGAACAAGCCAATCAGAGACAGCAAATCCAGTTTACAAAAATAAACTACTTTCTTTGCAATCATGAATTATTCTGTGAAATAAATGAGATATGCATGACATTACTAAGATAATAGGCATTAATCACCATGCAGTCACAAATTGGTTTCCAAATTGAATTAAATAATAATATGGGTATGTCTGCTGACGTACACAAACCACACAGACATTCATCAAATTAATACCAAAATTGGAAAATGCGAAATTCCACTATAGCTGAAGACCCTAAAAACATGAATCCAAGAACTATTAATGGAAGAATAAGTTGAATACATACATAGTATCAGGGTTTGAGTAGCTTTCTTTATCAAGTATTTTTACAGCAACCTTTGTCCCATTCCATTTGGCGACTTGATATGTTCCCTGATTAGTGGTAGAAGAACTATGATCACATTTAAAATCAACATGTCTTTATGATTAGTGCAAAAAAAGTAAATAAATATGGAAAGACAAATTGAAACAGGAAACCACATTGATCTGCCCAGTCATATTCAGGTGTTCAACTGCAATTTAAATATGGAAATCCTGGAACGAAGCTAAGGACAGTACTCTCACAAGCAAAGTACTTAAAAAGGTCTTTTTTTAATCATTAAAATAAATTGTATTAATGCAAGAAAAATGTACATTAAGAGGACATAGACACCAGCCCTTACCAAGTTGTATATAACATTTAATATTGTCACAAAGATAATTACTATAAACCCAGAACTAAGAAATTTCAAATTTACAACCCAGTGATTCCAATAGATAATTAGCAGATATAATTATTGAAAATTAACACACATAATCACCTTCAAATTGTATAGAATCAATATAATGGCTCCAAAGCACTTGAACAAACAGTGTCAAATAACAGGTGAAATGGAATAATAAATCTACCTTTGAGATACCATCACTCCTACGGATTTGAAGCTCAAGTGGATTAAGCTCATACTCTGGAACTTCACGGGGATTTGCAACAGTCATTGGCGTCCTCCTGTTTTTCTGAAATGGGAAAAAGAGAATTTCGTATAAAAATTGACCTTGTGGCAAGAAATTTAGAATTATCGAAATAATTGAGTATTTTACCGGAATTTTCGCTCCTCTTGCCTTCAAAATGTTGAAAGCTTCTGTCTGCCCATAGTATTTGGCATCAGCAGCTGCCTGGCAAGGTAAGGAGGAACTTCATTAAAAATCACAACCGACAATCATATAGGTCAAAGCCCCAAAAGGCAAAAAAACTTATTCACATTTCAAACTCCAATCTATAACAAAATGCGATCAACACTAACAGCAAATTAACGGTATTCGAAAGGTAAAATATAAACATTCACACAATTATATAGAAAAGTGTTAGGAAAGGAAGAATTGGAAAAGGGAAGAATATAGAGGTCGAAAAAGTACCGTACTGCCCCAGCGATCACGAGCGTCGATATTAGCCCTGCGGCTGAGCAAAAGTTTGACAACCTCGATATGGCCTTCGCATGCGGCGATATGCAGCGCAGTTCGTCCATCTAAGTCGATGCTATTGACGTCAACTCCTTCATCGAGCAAGTCATCGACACCTTTGACGTCTCCCCGGCACGCCATGAAGAGAAGGTTCATTGTGGCGTCCAGGTTCTCCGGGACGGTGAGGTCATTATCATGGCTAGGGCTGCGCCGAATTGGGTCCATCGAAGACTGCCTTCCGAAGCTGAATCTCATGTTGTTCCGTCGCGGGTCCAGAGATGACTGACGCGTGAACTGCCGGCTCAGGTTCCGTCGAATCGAACCCGTGGAAAACTGTCTCGATATCCCTCTCTTCAATTGAGCAGCAATGTTTTCCATCCCTCCCCACTTTCTCTCAAACCTGCAGAGCGGAAACGACTCAGAAGGAGCAATCGCTACATATCGGGTAGAAAAGCAAGCACTGGGATGGAGAGCTCAGAGAAGGGAGGAAAATGGAAGAGGAACAAAAATGGTAGCTGAATCTCGAAAGAGGAAACAAGAAGAAGAAGAAGAAGAAAGGGTTGGCTTGTAGAGAAAGAGAAATAGAGACGTGAGATCCTAAAGAGAAGGGATGGCCATGGCAACGGAGGTTGGGGAGGTGTGGCGTAGATTCTACTCTCACAGAGTCTCCCCTACAACTTCGCCTCATTACTTCTTTTAAAGCAATCCAGTCTGTTCGGCCCCCCCAGTCAACAAGCCCATGTCAATTTAATATCTTCAACATCTGCAACCGTCTTTTTTTTAGGCTTGCATTGGGTTCGATTCGGTTCACTTTGGTTTGGTTTATTATCTCAAATTTTCTTGAATAATGTTATGTTTGAACCGTAATTTCACATTTTAATTTCATAATTCAATATCATACTGATAGAATATTATATAATTATATGAATCAATAAACAAATGGCTAATAAGTAATATGTCAAAAATCTTTTACAATTATATAAAAAAAATCTAAATGACTTCTTATTATTGATTTGGTTCAGCTTTTGTTAATGAGATAGCATAGATTCTAAAACTGAAATCGAGAAATTCAGATTCTTGTAAGTTTGCTCTTAGATTTGGTTTTCTAAGTAACCCAACTAAAAACTTCAACTCAGTCTAATTTGAACCGCCGGTTCCAACAAACCGGTATCACAACCAAGATGATAGAGAAAAAAGCTGATTTTAGTAGGTTGACTTGGTAAACGCAGTGATACCTTATCCACCTACAATTTAGCATTATTATTTTAAATTCAATGATGACGGCCGACGTGTCTCCAGGGAACGGCCCGGCCAAAATGCACTGATTTAGTCAAAGTCAATACCTGATTTTAAACTACAATATTACAACATTTTTTTAGTTATTAATTATTAGATTTTTTAATCACTAAATTATTTAAATAATTAAACAAAAATATCCTTTCTAGTGAATTAAACTATATAACAATTAATAAGTCCCCAGATCTATTTTGCTTTTGAGTTTTTTGGAAAAAACAGCTCCTGTGTAATTAATGTCTTATTTTAATTATTACATTAATTAGCGATTAACATATAAATATCACACTAGAAAACAAAAATAAAACATTAAATTTGAGTATAAAATTAACATTATTTTCTTAAAAAATTAAGTAGAATCAAATTAAATTAGCGTTACGAGATTATTTAGATTTTTATAACTTTTAAAGAATTATAAGTAAATCTAGAGTCAAAAGATATTAAAAATGACAAAAACTAAAATCAATTTTAAAGTGAATTTATCCTGAATCTAGAAGAACCAAGTAGTCACGCTAAGCTTTGTTAACTTCTAAATGGTGCTATGTTAAGTACAAAGTGTATCAAAATTCCATCTCAAATATAGCTTAAAGCTGACATGTACTACCTTAGCGTAACAAATGTTTGGAATATTAAAAACAATACTTAATTATATTTATCTTCTCTGATTTTATTAATTAATTATAAAAGAGTGACTAAGATTTAAAAAATGGAATTTAAAGAGTGAGGATCTTAATGGAGTTGCGGGGCCCACATCATTTGTCGACTCAGGCAATTTTACCTTACTTAAGAAAGCTTCTTATGTCGGCCAACATAGGAAATGAGTTGTACCATACCATGTCCTACTCCCACTAACATAGGAATTTTATCTAAACTCAATATAATAATCGTATCATATTGCGTTTATAGTTCCGTTGATTCTGTTATAATTTTTCGAATGAAATATAATTTTAATTCCTACACTTGAGAAATTATTCAATTTATCCATGCATAGTCTATGCAATTATATTTTTCATCAAGGTCCCTAAAGTATTAATATTGCTTTATGAAACTTAAAATTTTTTTTTTCAGTAAATCTGATGAAAAAAGGGTGAATAATCTCCTACTTCATCTATTATAGGAAAATTAACAAATCAATTACTGTACATTGGGATCAATAACAAGACAACTACTGAACAATTTTTGCTAATAACTTAAACACTGAACTATAAGAAATTGACAAAGTGAACACCGCAGTTATATTTTTTGTTAAATCTACAAAACATTGTCTTTTCTTTGCGAAACGTTAGCTTTCCGTAGCGGAACATTGTTTTTCTGCTACGAAACGTGAGTTCTTGAAATAGAAATAAAAAAAGTCGACATTCCGCAAAGAAATATGCAAT
Source organism: Begonia loranthoides (assembly GCA_022433065.1). Lineage (NCBI taxonomy): Eukaryota > Viridiplantae > Streptophyta > Magnoliopsida > Cucurbitales > Begoniaceae > Begonia > Begonia loranthoides. Next base: position 29,855,096 of record CM039471.1, on the reverse strand, counting down.
ACCCCGACTTTTTATATCATAATTTAATGAGGATAATTAGAAAGTAATTTGGGGTATTTGGATTAATTGGACAATTATCGGGGTATTACCAAGAATGTAATCGATAGATCATAATTTAACAAAAATTATTGAATTATAATTAGGGTTAAGTTACTAGGGTACTATATTGAGTTATTAAATTAAAATAGCAAAGAAAGTGAGATTATTGGAATTAAAATATAAGGATAATTAAAGTGGGGATTTAATTGAAATATTGAAATAAAAGAAAATTAAAATGGTAATTTGAGAAGGAGAACCGGTTCAGGATGTGATTTGGTTCGATTTTTTGGAGAACAAATGAAGAAGGGGGAAGAAATAGATATGACCTTCGACCATTTTGCGATGGAGATGGAGAGAGTGAGCACGACAAAGAGAGAGCGATGGAGACAAGAGTGGGAGAAAACGACAGGGAGATGATGACGTTGGAGCTCGACTTAGGTTCAGGCTCGGGCTTGGGTGAGCATTGTCTGGGGACGACAAACGGCGCGGGACAACTAGGACAAGAGTTCGTGCAATCGGGTGAACCACGAGTTGCGGTGTTCACCGTGCCAAACCGAGGTGAGTATTTAGGTCAATTTTATAGTCTATTTTTTGTTTCTGCCATTGGATTTTGGTGTGGAGGATTGGCAGGCAGGAATTGGACAAGGACGATGTAATGACCCAGATTTTCGTAAATCCTTGAAAATGTGTGAAAATTTGAAATTTCCTTTTTAAAACAAATCAGAGGGTGCCTAAGTCCGGATCGCTACTAACCATTCGTAAAACTCATTATGAAAACCAATTAATAAAATGCGAAAGTGTAAATAAATCGTTAATGAAGAAACACTAATCATTGAATGAAAGAAACTAAACATTTAATTACAACTCGTTACAACCGTTTTCTCTCTCACCCTTGCCTGGTGTTAGAATTCGGGGTTGTCCAGGACGTGTTGTCCATGGCCGCCCATGCTAGAGTAGTTTTCTTTCTATTTTTGGTAGTTTCTTTGTATTTCTTTTATTTCTACTTTGGGCAAGTGACTCCTCACCACCATAGCATGTTTACTCCTGCCATGGTGGGAATGGTCCAAAATGCTCTTTAGGGGGAGAGGCATGACTGCACGTAGATCCCCTACCCAATGTAATTTGCTAACAATCAATGATAAAGCTTTTTACATACAAACTATGCTCAATGACGCTCTTTTCGATTAATCTCGCTCGCTTACTGCTCGCTCATTAGACACAAAGCTCGTTCTAACGTCGCGGGAAATTGGTGCCGTTGGCATTGCTCGTGGGCTGACTCGTTGTTCCCCCTAACAACGAGTGCCGCACGGTCTCTCTTAAGTCTCTTGAAAGTAGGACCGTGACACCTGGCCAGCCACAAGTCTTGTGCAAGTGCAAATCCTTCATCCGTGCTTTGATATTATCCGTTCGTCTTTTCTTTTCGCTACTGTTAGTCTGTGCATTGGTTCCACGTACGACTACCTACACCTACACCACAAGTAAACTGTGATCCTAATAGCTTAGTAAGGAAAAGGGTTTAATGCATATGAATGTCACTCTTTAGTCCGTTTTGGAATGGGGGCCACCCAAACCAATCCTTTCGTTAAGTCATTAGTTTGTTTATTACTTGACTTTTCTTTTGATCCATTATTCCATTATATTATTCCATACTCGTACTTCGAGCTAGAATTGGGAGGTCTTTCTCGTGCAATGGCATAGTGGTTGGACCTAGTCTTTTTCCTCGCATCTAGAACTCCCGTACCCAATGAGGGAGGTGCTACGCCTAGATCACAGACTAGATCCGCTGCCCATTCACTCTCAATTCCCTTTTTCTTCTTTACTTTTTCTTAGCTTTTTACCTCACTTATGCATGCTTGCGTACCACCCCATGGCACTCCCTATTAGTCTTTGTTAATATGATGTATGCTCATACATTCTTAACCTATCTTGATGCATGATGCTTCACAACATAACATTCATAGAAATTGAAGTGCGCATAAAGAAAGTAAAGCGTACAATACAAGGAAATAACTATGCATAGTAGAACACAAGTACAATATGGAATTGAAATAGCGAATAAACAACAAGTTATGAAACAACACAGAAATCGAGTTTCACATGCATGAAACGTATAGAGTATAACAAGAAAGGAAGCCGAAGTTGAAACATGCTATCAATTTACATGTTGGTTATCCTAGTAATTTTCTAGTCCATTTACATGCTTCCTACGTTTGTTATTCTAGGTGATTATTCCGATTAGTTATCCTAATTGATTTACATACTCAAGTTGATTACGTTAGTTAATTAACATGCTTTAATTAATGATCTAGTCCTAATCAATTACATGTTTTAAGGTGAATTACATGCTTTTATCCTAGATGATTTACACATGCTTTTATACTAGTTCGTAAATTGAACTATTACTATTTACATGCTTGCTATATTTATTATTACTCTAAGTGATTTAAACATACTTTTGTTGTTAATTGATTTAAACATACTAGTCCTAGTTAATTAATTATGCCAACAAATTATTATTCTAATTAACTACATGCTTAGATTTGCTAATCATTTAACATGCTCAACTAATTATCCATTACACAATTAGAGTCAATTACAGGCTTTTATCCTAGTTACTAATCATGCTTAGGTCTCATGAAAGGAGCATGCTTAGGTTTCATGAAAGGAGCATGCTGAGATTTATCTAATAATTGACATGCTTAGGGATTAATTATTATTTACAACTAGTTGACATGCTTGAGGAGACAAATGATTAACAGCTATTAGTTAGTGGAACTAGTTAATCTATTCAAATTAATTACATATATCCAGATTTCATAATAGAATTTATAGGACCATACATACATTGAATCATAGAATAAAGTAACCAATAACACTTAATAAGGAAATAGGACATATGAGGGTACACTTCTCGATTTTGTGCTCCACAACATTCATTTTCTATTCTCCATTCTCATCACTAAACTAAACATTTGCAGTAAAGGAAACAACCCACAATAAAGGAAATCTAAACTAGCATCACAGGACTATATACAAAATAACATTTTAAGGAATTATGACAATAACTACAGCCAAGAATTCTACACTAACACCATCCAAGAAATCAACAATGAAGTAATGACAGTGAATCATACTAGGAGCTATCATCTAAGAAACTAACAGTAGGCATTTCAAGAGACTAACAACATACTTAACAACTAGCAGCAAACATTTTAAGAACATTCACACTAAACTCACACACCCATACTTGTGATGTAGGGCTTCAATGGCCAAAACACCCCTTAATCCTTACCAATTTGAAGACACTAAACTCAGGTACAGCTCTCTTCTCACTGTTCTAACAGCAGCTCCAGATTCCAACTTCTCACAAGTCACTCTTTTGCTCACTCACATTCACACACCTCACAACTCAACACTTCTCTTCACTTTACTCACACACAACACTTACACTTTCACTAATCTCTCACCCTCACTAGAACATTTTCTCATCTTCAGCTCTCCCACACTCTCGGTCACTGCCTCTTTCTCTCTTGCTCTCTGAACTTTACGCAGGTAAAATGGAAAATGAAGAGGAAGGAAGTTATTACCTGGAAGGAAGAGGGAACCATCGTACGTGTAGGGCAATGGTCTGAGGAGTAGCTAGAGACGTAGGGAGAGGCAGAGGTTTGACGTTCACACCACTCCCATGCTCCAAGCTGTTGGCCTCCTACGGGACATGAACCAGAAGAGGAGGAAGCCGGTTCTGTGTGGAGAACCAGTAGGCTGGACCATGGCCTTCGACCGGTCCAGCATGAACCGTCAGACCACTCCCCAATGACCCGAGCCAAAAATGCGACCAATCCCCCCACAACGTCAACGCCATTCGTCGCCGTCGATCTGACGCAGCTAGTGTGATGCCCGTCGTCCCTTCATCATCGCCGCGCCATTTGCCACCTCTGACCACTGAAAACAATGGCCAACATCACCCGCAATGCTAAAGTCACACCACGTCAGTCCTGCAAAGCTCGATGCCAAAAATTGCCCACGCCAGAGCCTCCTCTCTCGTCGCTCATCGCTCACCAGCGCTCCACTCCTGTCCCCATCGCCTACTATCTCGCCTGGATGTCTCCCCTGTCTCCTGTTCTCTCGCCCACTGCTCGTCCCGAGCACGAAACGCACAGGATGGCCTTTGGCCATTCTGTGTGTTTTATTTGCTGAACCGGTTCAACATCTCTTTTCTCCCCCTAAATTTTTCTCCTTTATATATCACTAAACCCTCCCTTAAATTTAAATTTATCAAATTAAATTTAATTTATTAAAATACCCCATTACTAATTTAATTTATCAAATTAAATTAATATACCCTGTTTATCATTTTTAACCCTATCCTATTCATTGACCCGAGATATTTCGGACACGTGCGGACGCAGTGGTCTCGTTCGCATTCGTTCGAAAGGCTTAAGTCCTGAGGCTAAAATGGAACTTCAAACGAGGTGTGGGGTCCTCGTCCTTGATCGTACCGTCCGAAACCCTGATTTGGACGCCAATCCTCGTCCTTAAGTGGCGTCCATGCGTCGTCCGAATTGTCTCTAAAATCGGATAGAGGCAAATCAGACGATACCGTAACTCATCCGTAGCCGTCCCACTCATCTGATACTGTCCAGATTTAGAACATATTCGATGCGGACACCATTCTTCTCGTCCGCATCGTCTAGAACCTCGTCCGAAATGTCACAGTATAGTAAAGTCAGGACAATATCTTGCGTCCCCAGACTCGTCCCAAACGTCGGGGACTCAACGCAATGCATTTGTGGATGACATTCTGAAGTGTCACCTGCAGGCGTCCGAAAACACCTTGGACAGCCTTTCTCACCTTTTTCCCCACTTAACTTCTATCCCATAACAATTCTCCCATAAATACATGTCATAAGATGACACGTATAGATACGCTATGTTATGTCCTCATAACTCCAACACTTCCCTTACATTGCGTATACGAGGCAAACGTTAGCGCAATTACCCCTAACTTAACGCTCCAGAACATTTGTGGTAATACCCCAATGGTTATCCAACTTAAAATATCAGGGTGTTACAGACGATTTGGCGAAGGTAGGGCTTTGGTTCGTGAAGGAAGTACTGGTCCGGCTTGCGGTTCGGTTTGAACCGATCCTTGCTAGTTCTTGCTCTCATAAAGGTGACAGCGTGGACATGTAAGAGGAAAGGTGAAGACAAGGTATGGCTTGGATGTGCGTGGGTGTCCGAGGGATGGCGAGGTGTGCATTCTAGAAATTAGAAATACCGAATGGAGAGAAGACAGAAAGAAGGAAGGGGGCACCCTAGTGTGTTTTTCTTCTAGAAGCCGAGAGAAGGAAAGTGTGGAGCTTGTTGGAGTTGGAGCTGATGGGAAAAAAGTGAAGCTTTTGTTTTGGCTTTGAGTGTTGGTGTAGGTAGTGGTCTTCTCCTCTGTTTTTAGTTATGTCCTCCATTGACAAATTTGGTTGGTGTTCTCTGTTTGGAGCATACTAGAAAAATAGGTTGATTAAGCTGATGTTGGATGATACTCTGTCGATTAAGTCTATCCTTTTGATAGTTTGTTACTTGATATGAAATGCCATGAATGAGCTCTGTTATATTCTTGCTTCCTGGTTATGGTAGTTGTTTGGATTTAGCCTTGCTGCTTGTTGATTAACTAATGCATATATTGATGGTTGTCACGTTGGATGTATGGTAATCGATACTCTGTTACTGAAATTAATATTCTGTGAGGTTTGGTTGGCCAATAAATGCCCTTTGTTGATTATTGTTTGGATAACTGTGAATATGTGTTCCGTAGTCATTGTCATTGGATAACTGTTACTGTTCAGATTTCATTCTATTATTTCGATAAGTGACATAAATGATATTTGGACTGTAAATTCGGCTAAGTGAATGAATGAAGAAAATGACTCTATGCTTTTAGTGATGCGAATGTTAATATGTTGGAATTGACTTGGTTACTGGAGAGGTTACTCATGTATATTAGATTTAATTATATTCTAGTAATTAGATTTAGTCACTATACGTTGTTTGGTTGATAAATGTAGTTTAATTCCTTGAATCAGATATTAATATTAAGCATTAGTAATTATGGATCTGTAATCTGTGGATGGAATCATGTTGGTTTTCGCTATGTGTTGAACTTAGTTTCTAAATGCTATCAATTGGGATTTATTAATGAAGCAGTTTCGTTGAGGAAACTCTAATAAGTAACGTATAAACATTAAGGATAGGAAAGATGATGAGATTAATAAGTCTATTAATTGAGTAGATTAATAATTAAGTGTTATTAAATTGTGAAGGTACTAAAGAAGGAATAATAGAATAACGAATAAGCATTGAACGCTGTAAGGAAACGAGGTTAGTGATACATGTATGTTTTGGTCTTCAGGCCTTATATCACAAGAATATAATATGTATGTTTCGTTGATTACCGCTTTATTAAATTAGTATATTATTGAGCATGTCTATTGTTTTAAAAGCATATTTACTGTAATATCCCGAATCTTTGTTGAGCTAAAAGCATAACTTAAGTGATAACATTAGGGATATTAGGAGTTGAGTTGGACAAGTAGAGATATTGGTCAAGAGAAATGCATTTGGAATAAGTGAATTATGATACTCCGATATGTTCATAATTAGTTTAAGGGAAGGATTAAGGTTATTTGTGAATGAGTTGGTGGTACTTGGATTTAGAAAAGATGATATCATGATTGAGTCAGTGACTGATAGTCAGTGGATTAGTAAGAGAAAATGCACTTTGATATAATAAGGTTGAAGTTATAAGGTTTATTATATTTTGGAGTGTATTGGATTTAATAAGAATAAGGTGGAAGAGGAATTATAGAATATATACTTTGAGTAGGGGTAGGTTATGTATAGTTGGATAATTCAAGTGTTGGCTAAAGTGAAAATATATTTGAACGTAATTGGACGTATTTGGATATTGTAAGGATATTGTAAGGATTGGAAGTTTGGATATAATTGGGTATAGAAATGTGGAGGTAAATGATATAAATGTTTATATATATATATAAGGTTTTGGTGCATAAGGATTTGGAGAAGATGAAGTAGTATGAAGAATGTTACGATTACAATTATGACCTTAAATTATGGTTACAAAATAAAAAAAAATATATTGAGATATATATATATATATATAATTATATATAGAAGACATGCATGACATGCATATGTCACATAAGGAAATAACGTAAATAAGGAAAAATCTAGAGAAAAATGTGTGTGGCATCTATTTGGAAATTGCGGCCGATCGGGGTGATCGATCGACGAAGTGTCGATCGACCGGCGCCAATCGACCGGCAGAAATATAAAAGAATGAATATGCAGACGTTTGGCTAAAGGACGATCAATCATCCTTCATAAAAATCGATCAGTCACCAATTTATGAGAAGTAATCTGAGAGTCTGGAGCGTCTGGAAGACGAAAGGAAACGTCGTCTGTGTTGTCTGAACGTCTGGGAATCGAAGGAGGCGTGGTTAAATGTGTATGAAGCTGAGAAGAATTGACGTTTTATGTAACATCCCGTATATATATATATATATTATTTTTTAAACAATGTAATTTACCAGAGTAAAGCGAGCGACTTATCAGAAAATGATTTTCATAAAACTACTAGATAACCATAACAGTTTCTAAGATAGTCCCTTTTACATTTTCAAAAGTTTAACCTATTAATATATTAGCAAAATACCCATTTTCAAAAGACTCGTTATGTCACATATCCCAAACCAAAATACCAAACTCCATCTGGGAAATTACCTTCATATCGGATGACCCAAAACAAACTACCAAAATACATCTGTGATGAGCCACAACCAACAGGTCAAAATGGCTGATAATCCAAAACATCGTCCTGGAATACCTCCACCACAATGTGATTCTCATCCAATGCATTACCTACATCACGGGGGAAAACAATGAGCCTAATGCTCAGCAAGAATTAGAATGTAATGCAATGCATGACCATGCAATGCAATTAACTCATGAGTACATACATGACAAACACCGTAGGGTCATGAGGAAGATTTGGCCAATTAAATATACATATCATGGTCTTCCTCATGCCGTATATACTCTTTGTTCCGAGAACGTTGGAGATTTCAGAACGGGAGACAATGAACACTCGATCCCATGCTATTAACCTATTTTCTTTCTAACCATTTCGTTTTGTAACTTTCTTTTTAACATTTCATTATAACCTATTCATGGGATGTCATTGTTATTCTCGAACCCCCACACGCTCATTTACATAGATTAAATATGTCATGCAACATGAATAAGTTCATAGATCCTAAGTGATGCATGAATGTCAATAACACAACGATAAATGAAAGCACAAGTATAATCTTCACATCTTTTAGCACTAAACAGTTATTTACACAAATTAAAATCAACCATAACTACACAGAATTTGAATTAAACACAACTATCTTAACAAGGATAAAGAACTTCACAGTTTGTTAGACATATAGCACCAGTTTAACAGTGCGTTATTGGTGTATTACTTCATCACATACACTTCATTTAACCTAGATAAACTATATGAACATCGACATACATGATTATAACAGATTGAAACTAGACTTATTACCCTTTCTCAACATTTCTTCAATATCTATCTCTGTCACACATAAACTGTTAAATGATTTGTTATACTTCCTCAAAATGCGATGAGATAACATGCTCATAATCCAATTATTGACAGAAAATTAAACTTCATTAAAGAACTAAACAAAGTTAAACTAAGTTTAATTCTTCACAAATATATACCAAAGTATATCTAGAATTCAATCACACAAAGCATACAAACCTCGTGATGTAGGCCTCCACTGGCCATACATCATTCCAATTCTTACCTCACAATATTGTAGAACACCACTTTCCACACTGTCTTTCTCACAGTGTAACGTTGTTGCCTTTTACACTCAGAATCCAAATCTTAAAAGCAACAACACACCTATCATCCTAGGGTAAAACATAACAACCAACTTTTTGTGTGAAAAGTACTCACCTGTACTGTATTTCTGCAGTAAAATCCTCTGCTTCACAACTTCTATCTTACACAGGTTAAAGCTGAAGAAAAAAGACAGACAAGATATAGGTTGAGCTTTATAGAAGTAGCACTCACCTATTCGGCTTCAACAAAAGGGGAAGGGGTCCAATCCATTTCAACCAAGCTGGATGTCACCCTTTCTGTTGCCACTTAGACGTGTCCCCAAGTGAAGATCGGAAGAAAACGACGAGAAATGAGAAAAAGACACCAGTTTTAACAATAGGTTTTTTGGACAATTTTGACTTTTCGGACGCGGTGTGTCGTCCGCAGTTGTCCGAAATCAATTTGGGAAGAGAAAACGTGTCCTTAATCATTCATTCGTACTGTCTGCAAACCCAGTTCGGACGATATGAGGCGTTTGCATGATGCATCCGCAGTCATCCGAATTGTCCCAAATGTTGGACAGAGTCATTTTAGACGTTACCCATCTTCGTCCATAAGCGTCCGAATGTTCCCAGAATTTGTACAGATTCAAAGTGGACGGTTCTGCTATTGTCCGCAGCGTCCGTAGTCATCCGCACTTCAATAGCCTAGAGTTTAGGATGCCAAATGCTGTCCTAACTCGTCCTAAACTCCAATTTCTATACTTTTCTTTAACTTTTTGATACTAAAATCATTGTCACATACTCTAAACCATGTTATGACATCATATGAAATTACCACAACATATTACAGGGATTATAAGGTAATTTAAAATTTTGGGACATTACAATCCAGCCGCCTTACAAAAATTTTGTCCCCAAAATTTAGTTCTGAAATAATTCTGGATACCGAGCTTCCATGTCATCTTGTCTTTCCCACATGGCTTCTTCTTCATTTGCTTGGTTTTGCCATAAAACTTTCACGAGAGGGACTTCTTTATTCCTTAGCTTCTTTACACTATAATCCAAGATACGGAGTGACTTTTCTTCATAGCTCAAATTAGTATGCACTTTAATTTGCTCTTGGGGTCTAAATGGAGTGGCTCGACCAAGGCACTTTCACAACAAAGAAACATGGAATACATCATGTACGCACAACATGGTTGCAGGTAAACGTAACCGATAAGCCACATTACCAATTCACTCCGTAACTTCAAAAGGTCCAATATATCGTGGATTCAACTTGCCCTTACGCCCAAACCGCATAACTCCTTTGAATGGTGATAGCTTTAAATAAACACGATCACCAACAGCAAACTCCAAATCTCGTCGATGATTATCCGCATAACTCTTTTGACAATCTTGACCAGCTTGCATGCATTCATGAATAAGAGTCACTGTATCAGTTGCATGTTGAACCATATCAGGCCCAAAATATTTATCTTCACCCACTTCACTCCATGCAAGAGGTTCGACATTTTCTACAGTATAATGCTTCATATGGAGCCATACCAATGGTTATTTGATAACTGTTATTATAAGCAAATTTGGCAAATGGTAAAAGCTTTTCCCATCCTCCATGATATTCCAGAACACAAGCACGCAACATATCTTCTAATATTCGGATTGTCCGCTCACTCTGACCATCAGTCTGTGGATGGAAAGCCGTACTCATCATTAGATCAGTACCCATAACTTTATTTACACTTTTCCAAAACATAGACGTGAATCGCGGATCACGATCAGATACAATAGATACAAGTGTACCATGACGTCGTATAATTTCTTTAACATATAAGTTTGCAAACTGTGTCATTGTAAATGTCATATGTACAGGTAAGAAATGAGTAACTTTTGTTAGCTTGTCAATAATAACTCATATTGCGTCATGTCTGTTCACCAATTTTGGTAACCCAGTTACGAAATCCATAGTAATACGTTCTCATTTCCATTGTGGTATAGGTAGTGGTTGAAGTACTCCACCTGACCGTTGATGCTCAACTTTTACTTGCTGACAAATCTCGCAATGGGTCACATAAAAAGCAATAGTCGTCTTCATTCTGGGCTAGTAATAATATTTATGAAGATCTTTGTACATTTTATTACATCTAGGGTGGATAGAATAACTAGATGAATATGCTTCTTTCATAATCGCTATTTGCAAAAGTATTTCAGGAACATACCACCTATACTTATATTTCACAATGCCATCTGCTGATAAAGAATAGTGGCAAAACTCTGGTAGAGTTGGGTTTAGTTTGAAGTCTTCACAAAGAGCGTCTTTCATTTGAGCTTCTTTTATACGCTCCAATATTGTGGGTTGAAGGGTTAAGGCAGATAAAACATCTGACAGATATTCTGGAATTAACTGTACATCCAGTTCTTGCATATCTTTCAATAATCCAGCTGACATCTCTTGACATGTTATACTCATCACAGCAAGCTTGCGACTTAATGCATCTGCTACAACGTTTGCTTTACCAGGATGATATTTAATCTCACAATCGTAATCCTTTACATATTCAAGCCAGCATCTCTGCCTCATCTTTAGCTCCTTTTGGGTAAAAATGTACTTCAAACTCTTGTGGTCTGTAAATATTTCACATCGCTGTCCGTATAAGTAATGTCTTCAGAGTTTTAGAGTGAAGACCACAACAGCAAGTTCAAGATCATGCGTCGGGTAATTAATCTCATGTGGTTTGAGCTGCCTAGAAGCATAAGCGATCACTTTTCCTTGTTGCATCAATACTCCACCCAATCCTTGTCTGGATGCATCACAAAATATACAAAAATTTTCATTCTCAACAGGCAGAGTCAATACAAGCGCAGTTGTTAACCGCCGTTTGAGTTCTTGAAAACTTGCTTCACATTCATCGGACAACCAGAATCGCACATTTTTCTTGGTTAAACTGGTAAGAGGTACAACAATTTTTGAAAATCCCTCAATAAAGCATCGAAAATATCCAGCCAAACCAAGAAAACTACAAACATCTCTTACACTTTTTGGTTGATCCCAGTTAACAATTGTTTGAATCTTTGCAGGATCCACAGCAATACCTTCCTTTGATATAACATTGCCAAGGAAGCAAACTTCAACCAGAAATCGCACTTTGAAAATTTTGCATATAACTGGTGTTGCTTGAGAATATTCAAAGCGATTTGCAAATGCTTAATATGTTCTTCTTCAGATCGAGAATAGACAAGAATATCATCGATGAAAACGACTATGAACTTGTCCAAATAATCCTTGAAGATTCGATGCATCAAATCCATAAAAGTAGCAGGAGTATTCGTTAAGCCAAAGGACATCACCAGAAATTCGTAATGCCCGTATCTAGTTCGAAAAGTCGTCTTTGGTATATCTTCTGGCTTAACTCATAATTGATAATATCCTGATCGAAGATCAATCTTGGAAAAAATGCAGGCACCATTAAGCTGATCGAACAAATCATCAATGCAAGGCAAAGGATATTTATTCTTGATTGCTACTTTATTTAACTCTCGATAATCCACGCACATGTGTAACGATCCATCTTTCTTTTTTACGAATAACACCGGAGCTCCCCATGGTGAGAAACTCAGACGTATAAACCCTTTTTGTACCAACTCTTCAAGTTGGGTCTTTAACTCACGTAACTCTGCAGGTGCCATTCGATACGGATTCTTCGCAATTGGTTCCGCGCCAGGTTGTAAGTCTATCATGAAATCAATTTTTCTAGCAAGAGGCAATCGTGGAAGATCATCCAAGAAAACGTCAGGGAATTCACGAACAACTTTGATATCTTCAACTTTTACATCGACTTTTATTGCCATATTCCTTATATGAACAAGAAAACCTTCACATCCGAGTCGCAATAGTTGATCTTCTTTGAGAGTAGATATAATTGGCAACTTGCCCTTCTCTTTCATTGCTCGGAACACATATAACTCTCCTTGTAGAGGATAGAATTGAATTTCATGTCGTGCACATTTAATAATTGCACGATGCCTATTTAACCAATCCATACCCAATATAAGATCAAATCCCTTTATATCTAACACAATGAGGGTAGCTTGAAGAATACGATTATTCATTTGAACTGCATAATCTTCAAGAATATCATTTGCAGTCATATAGCCACTAGAAGGGATAAGGACTCGATAACCTTTCTTCGAGATTTTAGGAGAACATTTTGCTTTTGAGCAAAATAGTGTTGAAATAAATGAAAGAGTGGCCCTAGTATCGAATAGCGTATAAGTTGCTACGTTATTAATGTATGTTGTACCTATGTTACTCCAATCATTACTATGTGAAATAACATATCATATTTGGAAGAATATAAAGGCGGTGCACAATAGATTTATGTATGTACCTGATATCACTGCTGGCACTTCTTCTTCCTCCTTCTCCTCTTCTTGTATTGCAAAGACTTACAGAGCTACACCGCCTGGAAAACTCCTTGCAATATGTCCTGGTCGTTCGCATCTATAACATACATTCATTCCAATTCTACATGGTCCAGCATGGCTTCTTTTACACTTCAGGCATATAACTGGCGCAGCAACAGGTGGAACAGTATGTACTTCATTTACAGGATGTTTCTCTCGCCCTTGTTGAATGTCTTGCACAGGTGGCCTTCGAATTCCATGAGCATTTGCCGTTGATCCTTGCTGTTGAAAAGTCTGATTATTTCTTCCAAGTCTTTGAGAAAATTCTTGCTGCCTTGCTGCAATATTTTCCACATCCTCAGCCTCTAAAGCCCTCGCCACTAGCTGTGCAAAAGGAATGCCTCAGATGCCTGTTAATCTAACCCCTCGGAGGATCTCTATTTTCAGTCCTTATACAAACTGTTGGACCTTCAAGCCATTATTGTCGGCTATATGTGGGGCAAATCTCGCCAAGGCTTCAAATCGGCGAATATACTTAGATACTGTTCCGATTTGACAAACCCTCATAAACTCCATCATCTTCTGATTTTGAATAGTGAAGCTGAAATACTTCTAATTGAATAACTCCTTAAAATTCTCCCAAGTGAACGTTGCCATATTTAAGGTTGTCTTGACTGAATCCCAGTAAAACTGAGCGTCATGTGTCAAAAGATAAGTTGCGCATTTCACCTTCTTCGTTTCTCATATCTCTGCATACTCAAACATTTTCTCAATGGAACGTATCCAGGTTTCGCCTCCAATAACATCAGTAATGTTCCTATCAAAATTAGGTGGTCTAAGACGTTGAAATTTTTCCCAGCCACCTTCCGTAGGTGGGGGTACTATAATAGCACGGTTATTTCCATTTTCATTATTGTTCCCGTTATTGCCATGCTCTATAAGTTTTTCAATCAACCGGGATAGTCGATCGATCACCTCAGTGATACGGTTAAAAGTTTCATCTTGCTCATTTGGGACAGAAGGATTTTGTCGTGTTCTTCGTGCCATATTAGAATTTTGCTATCTACAATTAAATTACAAAATAATAGATTATCGTGTATGTGAATAAGAAAATCAACTGAAACTTACAGAAGGAAAAGTGTATTCCATGACAAGCCTTGTATTATCAGCAGTCTTCAGAACTAATCCTGGTTATGCTCTGATACCAATTGTAACATCCCGTATATATATATATATATATATATATATATTTTAAAACAATGTAATTTACCAGATTAAAGTGAACGACTTGTCATAAAACGATTTTCATAAAACTACTAGATAACCATAACAGCTTCTAAGACAGTCCCTTTTACATTTTCAAAAGTTTAACCTATTAATATATTAGCAAAATACCCATTTTCAAAAGACCCGTTATGTCACATATCCTAAACCAAAATATCAAACTCTCCATCTGGGAAATTACCATCATATCGAATGATCCAAAACAAACTACCAAAATACATATGTGATGAGCCACAACCAACAGGTCAAAATGGCTGATAATCCAAAACATTGTCTTGGAATACCTCCTCCACAATGTGATTCTCATCCAATGCATTACCTACATCACGAGAGAAAACTATGGTATATGAAACTAAAGCATGTAGAATTGTCATAGAGTTAAGGTTGCATTACAATTTATTCCTTACTGGGCAATAGACTCAATATTCTCCTGTGATGTAGGTATGTAAGAGATCAAGGATAGCATCAGTTGATGAGGTATTTGTGCGTTGCGGGCTTAGCGGCTGGTTAGGCTAAAAGGTTTAAAGAAGAAATGAAATGTTTAAAAAAATGACTTTGTTATGGTATTATGTTACATTAAGTAGATTTTCAAATGATGTTAAATTATTTGAGTTTTCAAAATACAAGTCTTTCACTGTTGCAATGTTTTAAGATTTTATAGTACGAAATGTTTTAAGTGATAAATGGTTTAACAAAAAGGAATTTATTTATACAATTCTTATTTAAGCTAGTTTTCAAATGAAAAGTCTTCCGCTGTAATTTTAAAATAAAAAGTTTTCAAATATCATGAGTTTGAAATTGAAAGAATAAATGGGATGTTACATCTATAGCTGTCAATAGCACATTTTGTTGTTTACTATTTTTACAACATGACTATAGTTTTAATAGTACGTTTCGTTGTTTACTATTTTAAAAGCATGCTTACAGTTTTAATAGCATGTTTCCTTCCTTACTATTTTTATAGCATGTCTATAGTTTTTATAGCATGTTCTGTGAATCGCACGTTGAATGTTTATTTATATTCCAAGCTATACGTTAGAAGTTGTATGCATTCACAATCACCATGCATCACAATTCCCAAAAGATTACGAAAATGGTTTTCAAGCATGAGTGTGAAAAGAGAAACAGGAACGAAAAGAAAGTACAAACGAACGAGTAAAAAAAGATAAAGATTCTTGTGAACGGTATGTCACACCCGACACAAGAATAAAAGATAAAGAAAAGATAAAGGTTCTTGTGGACCGGTATGTCACGCCCGACACAAGAACAAAATATAAAGAAAAGATAAAGATTCTTATGGATTGGTATATCATCCCTGTCACAAGAACAAAAGATAAAGAAAAAATAAAGATTCTTGTAGACCGGTATGTCACACCTGACACAAGAACAAAAGATAAAGAAAAAATAAAGATTCTTGTGGACCAGTATGTCACGCCCGACATAAGAAAAAAAGATAAAGCTTCTTGTGGAACGGTATGTCATGCCCGACACAAGAACAAAATATAAAGAAAAGATAAAGATTCTTGTGGACTGGTATGTCATGCTCGGCACAAGAACAAAAGATAAAGATTCTTATGGACCGGTATGTCACGCCCAACATAAGAACAAAAGATAAAGAAAAGATAAAATTTTTTGTGGTCCGGTATATCATGCCCAACACATAAACAAAAGAAAATAAAAGAAAAGAAAGGAAAAGTAAAAGAAAAGAACATAAAAAGAGAAATGGACGCGGATACGAAAACAAAAATGGAAACGGTATGAGCACAAATACAGAAATGAAAACAGGAACAGAAACATAAACGGAAACGGAAACGGAAACAGAAACGAAAATGGAAACAAAAACTGAAACGAGTTTCCAAAAATTGAAACAGACACAGATACAAAAACAGACACAAAAACGGATACGGAAACACGTACGATCACAAATATCGAAACAGATAGAGAAATAGAAAAGAAAACGGAAACAAAAAGAAAGTACGTAAGAATAAAAAGATAAAAAAATAAACGAAAGGAAAGAAACAAGAAATTGCATGCGATTTTAAAATGGCACAGCATGTGCATCAAGCATATTAGGTATTATCACTTACTGAGCGTTAGACTCATAGTTTATGTCTTGCAATGTAGGTACATGTATGAG
This sequence comes from Begonia loranthoides, assembly GCA_022433065.1. Lineage (NCBI taxonomy): Eukaryota > Viridiplantae > Streptophyta > Magnoliopsida > Cucurbitales > Begoniaceae > Begonia > Begonia loranthoides. Next base: position 29,838,316 of record CM039471.1, on the reverse strand, counting down.
TGAATATGATGAATAGATTAAGAAGCAGTTGATGAAGGATTTACACGGGTGAGACTTGTGGCTGGCTAGGGTAATGAAGTTGAAAAGGAAGATGAGTTTTGTAAATATAATATAAATGGTTTGTTCATTAATCTTTAAATGAATTGTTTATGCTTCCGCTATGTTTTTAAAGAAAAAGGATTTCATAAATAGAGTCTTCCACTGAATAAAGAAAAAAGATTTTACAAATAAAGTCTTCTGTTGTTTATAACGATTCTAAGTAACGGGTTAAAGTAAAAAGATTTTAACGTTTTGGTTTTAAGAAAAGAACTCTGAATTTTAATTTAAAAGGTTTTAATAAAGATTTCATTTGTTTTATAAAGTTTTAAATTTCACACGATTTTTAAGGTAAGAAAAATTGGGTCGTTATAGAATGTCGTCATTCCGCAGAGGAATGTCGTCTTTCCGCAAATGAAAGACAGCTTTACTTTGCAGAAAGATAACTTTTTCCAAAGGAAAGATGATTTTCTGCTGCAAAAAGATAACGTTCCGCAGAGGAAAGTTGTCTTTTCGTAGAGGAAAGTCTGCAAAAAAAAAAATTCATTGTCTTCTTCGTAGAAAAAGACAGACAACACAGACAAGCTGTGATTCTCCCATGGACAGTAAAACAATTCTTAATCATCCGAAATCTAAAATATTAACATTCTTTTACAAAATCTTCTAAATTATAAAATCCAAAATCTTCTAAATTCATTTTTTTACAAAATCTGAAATCTTTTAAATTCATTCACCATGGATATCAACTTTTTTCCACTTAATGTCTCTAAAGCATGAGTTCTTGTAGTTTTTTTTCATGGATATTAACTTTTTTCCACTGCAAGTTTTCATAAAGTTAAAAGCGATGTTCGCAGCGATGATTTCCCATTGTTGAGTGGTTATGTTGTTAGCAAAATACGTTAGTGGTTAACTTATCATTGATAATAAAGTATAGTGGCTGATTTGTTAATTTCCCTCTATTATATATATGTCGAAATTTGTGAGTGGAGTCAATTGATTTTTGTTTCAGATCATTTAACTAAATTAATTAAAAAAAATTATTAATTGGTTTAAAAATGGTAGATTTCAATGCGACTTGAATTCTATTGGGTCAGGTCGGTGGGCTCATATTGTAGATTTTATTTAAAGTTTTATTTTGTCTCAAAATTCATATAAAGTAGAGTGGCAAAACTCGCAATTATATTTCAATCTTCATAATATATTTATTCCTTTGCCCGTGATTTTTTCTCGAAAGATTTTTTCCACGTAAATCTGGTGTCTAACATCATATTTTCTTTTTCTGATTATCATTCGATCTCTAACAAGTGGTATCAGAGCTTTGGTTTCAAGAGTTCATGTTTCCAAGTGATGTGAAATGGGACAGTTCTATTATTGATCAAGTCTCAAATATTATCATGGGTAAATGCAAGGTCAAGCATAGGTGGAAATTCAAGAGAATAATTAAAGGACTTTCCAAAACTGTCCTCCTTTTGACCTCCGAGGTGTATTTGATTATTTTGGCATTCCAAATGAGGTTCTTTCAAAATATGTTCTTCATGAAGATTGTAACCAACGTTGTAAGCTTTCTAACACATGTTAGATCATTCAATTTGGAGTCCATTTGCTATGGTAAAAGCCCAATGAACAGAGAGCAAAAGTTTAAGGGAAGCCCGAGTTTCCAAACTTAGAGATCAAAAAACTTAAGATGTGGAAGCCATTCAAGTGGATGGCTTCAACAAGGCCCAATAACAAGAGCAAAGACCCAAACCCATGAAGATCAAGTGAAGCCCATTCACTAACTACAATGGAAAGAAGCTCAAGAAGACATGCTTGAAAGATAAGAAAGTCAATAAAAAGATATCAAGTCAAAGATCGAGGAAACTTTTCAAATTGGATGAGAATCACAGCAAAAAGATCCACTTATCTAGGATATCTAGATCCATTTATCTAGGAGATCTAGATCCACTTATCTAAGTTATCTTTTATTTAGTTTTTTTAATTTATGTTCGTAAAAGGTTATATAAAGCCACCTAATTTTATCTTTTAGATAGTTGAGAATTGAATACAAATTAAAGCTTTGCTTTGATTCGGAAATTGGAGTCATCCTTTTCCTTTCTTTGGTGAGTTATATCCAAAGATTCTCTTGTGTGAGTTATATCATGAGAGAATCTTGCATCCGCATCCTTATCCAAGGAGGTGAGAAGTGGTGCATTCATCCATAGTTCATCCGTCGGCATTCTGTGTGCGCATCACCAAGTGTGTCAAAACAGATTTTTTCCTGTCGTTCCACATCGAACAAGGTTTGTGTAATTTTTTCAGAAAATAATTTTTTTTGGGAAAAGGAAAAGGAGAAAAAAGGAAAGTCGTTCCTCTTGCCATTCGTCTTGTCTATGAAGATTTGTTCTTTTTTGTTGTCCAACTATTATAAGAAACTATTGATATGTCCATTGTGAAAGCCTTGATCTCTCTCAGCTTTTGAGTTTGTCAGAGATATTATACCTCTGAGCAACAGTTTTGTCATCGGATGGTATCTATTCAACTTCAGTCCCGATACATCTACATTGTTGTTCTCCATTCACGATGTCAAGCTGTTTCAATTGAGACTATCTCGAAAGTGTCTTCTGCAAAGTTAGATTTTTTGCCATAGAAAAAAATTATTGAAAATCCTTCAAATTTTTGGAAGATTTTTAGGAGATTAAGTTTGACAATTCATGACAGATTTGGAATCGTAGGAATATCTCAATCTTGGAGATTATTTTCAGTTAAAATTCAAATCAAGTTTGAATTTTGTGATATTTGCTATTATTCTAGCTATTACATTTAATTTGATTTTTGGAATGATTTGTTATGACAAAAAATATCTGATTATTTTGGGATATCTTTTAGAATATTGTGATATCTATAGTTTTTTGCTTCAATTTTTGAGTGAATATTTTATTAATGTAAGAAATTTTTGGTCAGATATTTTGTTCAAGAATGTGTTTTCGTGGCGATAAGATCATTAAAGTAGATCTTCCTCATTTGGATCGAGATTCGATATTTCATTATGCTAAGATAATGATAGTAAAATTTTAAAAAATTTTGAATGACAGTTTTGATATGGCAAGTTAAGAGGCGTTATATACTCGCATAAATTTAGATGATACTTTGTGGAATTTGAAGATGTCATCATCATGATTTAAGTATTTCTTAAACCTAGTCAGTATCAGTTGTTGAATTTACTCTTAAAGACTTTTATATTGGTGACCTGTGTATTTCTTTGAGACGAGTAGGTTAGCGCTCATTACAGATCTTCTTTAAGGGCGTGGAAGAAAAAAATTTAAAGATTTAAAAAAAATTTTCTTGTAGCAAAATTCGTTTCAAGATGGAGATTGCAAGAATTCATGATTTTGAATTCGTTTTGTTAGATTGGGCTGACGAGCACGAGCTATGAATCTCCTTTATAGAATTCAAGTCAAGGTAGAGATTGTTAAATTTTGGTATGACCTGAATTCTGTTGGGCTAGGCCGCTGAGCTCACATTGCAGATCTAATTTAAGGTTTTGTTTTCTCTACAAATTCATGTAAGCTAGAGTTGCAAAACTCGTAGTTGTATTTCAATGTTCATAGTAGATTTATTCCTCTGCCTGTGATTTTTTTTCTAAAATAATTTTTTCACGTAAATTTGGTGTTCCACATCCTATTTTATTTTTTCAGTTATTGTTCGATATCTAATAAAAAAATAACGTAAATATCTCCGTCATTTTATTCAAATAAATTATTTGAGCTTATATAAGTTATGACTAAGTTAATTAGCCTGCGTTGAAAATTTCATTCTTTTTAAGATTTCGATTTAATGTATAAATATTTGTTTGAGTCGCAAAATTTATTTAATGATTTTTTATAGTGTATTTTTCTCCTCTATTCGTAGTTTTTTTTTTCCATATTGGGTTTTGTAAATAAATATCGAGGTGTATTATTTTTTGCTTTTGGGAAATTAACAAATCAACCACTGTACTTTGCAATCAATGACAAGTCAATCACTAATATTTTTTCACTAACAACTTAACCATTGAACTATGAGAAATGAACGAAACAGACTTCGCAGTTAACTTTCTGAGAACTTACAGTGGAAAAGAGCTAATACCCATGGAAAAAACTGTATGAACTCGTGATTTTAGAGACTTTCAGTGGAAAAGAGTTAATATTCTTGAAAAATGGATTTGAAAAAATACTATATAAGTTGATTTTAATTTCCTTTTAGTTTTATAATGTAAAAGATTTTGTAACAAAATGTTTAATGTTTTAGATTTCGGATGATTTAGAATTGTTTTATTGTCCATTGGAGAATCATAGTTTATCTATGTTTGTATTTTTCTACGAAGAAGACAATCAATTTTTTGTTATCTGTAGACTTTCCTTTGTGGAACGTTGAAAGTCTTCTTTCCTTTGCAGAAAGTCGTCTTTCCTCTACAAAAAGATGACTTTCTTGAGTCTCATTTCAAGGACTCACTTTTCACAGCGGAAAGACAATGTTCCACGCAGAAAGCTAATGTTTTGCAAAAGAAAGACAACGTTTCACAGAGGAACGACAAAGTTTTTTAACGAAAAATGTAACAGCGATGTTTGTTTCGTCTCTTTCTCATTGTTCAGTGTTTAAGTTGTTAACAAAAATTATTTAGTGGTTGACTTGTCATTAATTTTATAGTACAGTGGTTGATTTGTTAACTTCCATTTTCTTTTTCAATTTGATATCACAACAAGATTATGGGATTTCTATTTTTTTGGAAAAAATGGCAATTTGGAAATTTTCTTTTTTAAAAATTAAGGAAATATTTCCTCATCGCTACGTCGTGCCTATCAGTGAAGAAGAAGACCTAAAAGGGAATTTGTTGCTGTCCATCAACAAAGGAGGAGGAAGGAGGAAGCCAACTTGTCGCAAGGAATGAGAGAAAACTGTTGTGGTTGGACCACCACTTGACCAGATGTCAACCAAGGAGAAGGAAAATGTTGTGGTTCTTGCTAGATAACAGGAAGCACGAAGTAAACTGTATTCATATTCAAGCAAAATATGAAGAAGAATTACTGATGAAGAAGAGTTATATAGGAAGAAGCAAAATATTGCAGAGAAAAGAGAAGAAAAAATAGAAAAATAACAAACAGATTCAATTCATCGACGATGCCCTTTCCATTTCTCTGCCCTTTTTTATCTTCATCAATGCTCTCATCTAATTGGTGACATGTGGATGGTGGGATGAATTCCACGTAGGCAGCAGTTGCTCCACCATAACAGTCCTCTCCTTTCACAATATCCTTGTCCCCAAGGATAAAATTTTTTTTTACCACCTTCTGGATCTTTTTGACAATCTCTTGTTATCTCAATATTGAATTTGAGCTGAGATTCAGGATTGCACTGCGTGTCACTAAGTTTCTCAATATGTACAGTTTCCCTTTGATGCAAATCCGCTAGAACTTTTTGTCTTGACGATTGATTGCTTGCCCAGCGTCCATAGTAATCAGTGTATCTCTTTATAGAGTTTTTAGCAATTTTCCTTCTTCTCTCAACTTCATCTACACCCCTTCTTGATTCGCTATTTCATAACGATTACTGTCATGACCCAGAGGCAGGCCGAACAGAACCACCTGGTCAGGTGACCCGATTCTTTGAGAGAACCCGATTACCCAGCCCAAGGCGTGAGTTTTTATGCGGAAGACTTAATGTGATTAATACCAAACCCAAATAACATGAGTTGGGGTCCACAAAGTGATCAACTAAAGTCATGATAACATATATATAAGAAAATACTGTGCATGAATTAAATCAAACAACACCAAACAAAAATCCCAACATACCAGGAACAGAGGTATTGAAACGACGATTCTCCACCCATCCACGGTGAGATCAAAACACCCATCAGGAAATTCTAGCAACACTCCGCTACCATACATGCCAGACCAGCACACGATATTTACACCCTAACCTGGGAAAAAAATTTAGTCTAAGGGGTGAGTGACTAACTCAGTAGAGAAATTTATACTAAATGCAATGCATGCTAAAACCGTTTTTATTCCTCTTTTGAAAATCATTTTATGCTTCTCATTTACTGTACATGGATTTTTAAACATTAAAACATCTTTATCATTTTATAAATCCGGCCTTTGGCTCTTGATGTAGCTTTATTAAAACTTGCTGTATACATAGACAACTATACTCACAAAATATGCCAACAACATTTTTTGTGTGAAAACGTCATTAGTGAAAATGAATGGTCACTCAGAGACTCATCCGTCACTCATCGTAAAAAGGTGGTATAATCACTCGGATGTGCCGACGGACCGTAACTAGCGCCGATACGATCCATGTAATCGGAGTAACAGATAAGGTTGCTCGCAATAAACTACTTTTCACCAAGTACCTTTATGTTCCAAATTGACGAGGGTTGCCGACGAGCAGAGCTATGCCATCCAGCCACCCGCTAAATGGAACGATACTATGATATGATACGTTAATCTTTGCGACTGATAACCTTCAATCCGCTCTCAATGAAATGGATGGTCACGTGAGGACCCACCCAACACATGTCACAAAAAGGTGGCTGTCCACCAATAGCAACACCTCATGAGGCAAGAAAGAATACCAATGACGGCGATCTGCAAATCCAGCACGTCACTCGAGTTGTCGGCGAACCAGTTAGCGACAGATACAACTTGTATAATCGAAATAACGGATGAGGTTGCCCCACGATAGATCCCTACTCACTAGAATCTTGTTGTCCCAAATTGACGAGGGTTGCCGATGAACAAGCTCAAGTCGTCTAGCCAACCTGCCAAATGGAATGGTACTGTGGAAGATAATCTTCGTCACTGACAACGCTACTAACTCCGTGTGACAATACCCTGGCTAGGTTTAGGGGTTTGCAACCCAAGGAGGCGTCATCACCCTCCTATCCGAATTTACAACTTTAGGACACATCATCAATGTCGCACCTATATTTTTCCCACTTTCAAGAATTTCAACCTGAGGACATGTCATGAATGCCCCATCGTATTTCGCACGTATCAATCAATCTTTATGCAGCAGAAGATTACATGAGGATAAGCTCGTGATGCTTTAGCACTAGAGTGCCTAAAGCATCAAGAGGATTCATCCTCCTAATGTACATAACAAATGTCAAACCTTCTCGCAGTCGAAGGTTGACAAAAGAGTCTCGTGATGCTTTAGCGCAAGAATGCCTAAAGCATCAAGAGGATTCATCCCCCAAATACAAGCACACATGATCAATATATATAAAATTATCAGCAGTAAACCATGTACGGAATGTAAACATGAGAAAACATACTACTAATAAAAACTGATGTCCTATTGAATAGTCTCTGTCGGGTTTTCAGGTGTGGTAGTCCACAAAATAGTAGTTTTGAAAATCATGATGCAATGCAATGCAGTGCAGAAAGTATAAAAATTCCTACATCGATGGTGACCACGACACACTTACCAACAATCCTGCTTCACGTGCTGTCGTAAGCGAAATGTCGAATCATCCGACACTACAAGAACCTACAACATGGTCGGTGTCAACATCCCATTAATCATAACAGGGAGAATAGACAAGTCTCAATCAAGACTAAAATCCAAGACAGTTCCTAAGGACAACCATGAGTCCTAATCTGAAAATCAAAATTAGGAATCCCAACAAAATCCCCAACCATATTTCTCAACAATATAACAACGCTTTAACTAAAACTATAAACTCTAGGAACCCAGCACATACATTGGATTAAGCTTAACGTCCATCGTTATGCAACTTCAAACTTAGCATTTTCAATTCTAGCTATAACTAACATGTAGAACATAATTCAAATCAAACACGACATTACTTCCTCAATAGTGTCCAACAAGCAGTGAGATATGGACATAACAGATACCAAAACAACCGAGCATAAGTTCTAATAGGGTTTATCTAAACAGAAATAAACTCAAATCACAGGTTAGCATCCTTAACAAGACTGTAACCAAACTGAGATCTTCAAAGCTAAACAAATAGCACAAATCCAAGTTTTCTTAAGTTATACTTAGGACAGATGCCAACCTCCCAATGCATACAACAATCACAAAATAACAGCACTAATGTAACGACCCGATTTTTGAAATACGTGAAATGTAAAACTTTTTCTTTTCTTTTATAAACATCGGAAAACTCTTTTAAAATATAATCAAAGTTCTTTTTCTGAAAAATTGGACCGTTAAAATCTTTCATTTAGACTCGTTATGAAAATCGTATAAGTAGTAAAAATGGTAGAATATTTTCTTAAAACATAGCGGAAGCGCAAACAATTCAATTAAGGAATACCAAGTAAGTTATTACATGTTAGTTACAAAATAGTTTCCTTTTTTATTTTCTTTTAGCCTAGCTAACCACAAGTTCCACGCATGCAAATCCCTCATCAATTGTTTCATTATTTGTTCTCTCGCGTGCATCTACACCATTAGCAAACTGTGAGTCGAGGCCCAGTAAAAAATGAGATATGCAGTATGATCATTCCTCTCTTTAATTCTTTTGGAATGAGTCCGCCCTAAACCAATCTTTTCTTTACCTATTTTTTATAACTCGTACATCGAGCGGAAGATTGGGAAATCCTTAGGGAGAGGGTGTCTTTGTCGGCTTCAACCACCTAGGGTAGACAGTCTTGCAGTCCCGACAAGGGAAAGGCTTTTCTTCTTCTCATAACCCGTGAGAGGGTGACCTATGAGAGGGTATAAATAATTATGTCTACCTGGCTGATCCGTACTTACCCTTCTATTGCCCAACTCCCCATTCTTTTATTTTATTCTTTTTCCTCACTCCATATATGTGAGTACCAACTCCAAAGGTGGCACTTCCAACTTGTTTATATTAATATGATGCACGTCAATGAAGTTTCTAACATTACAACTATAAGTCATTCATTCCATTCATCAAGGACATAATAACAAAATAGGAAGCAATAACGATATGGATATGCTTAGCAATTTAAAAGAAATAATAACAAGACATAGACAATTTAACGGAAACAATAAATGTAGGCATGCTTAGTAATTTAAAGAAAGCGATAACGATGTAGACATGCATGGCTATTTAGAGGAAATAACCACAATATAAACATGCGTACTAGTTCAAGGAAGCGATAATAATGTAGACATGCTTTGCGGTTTAAGGAAAACAATAACAATACAGATATGCTTGACAATTTAAAAGAAATAATAATGAAGACATGCTTAACTATTCAAAAGATACAATAATAACATAGGCGTGCTTAGCAATTAAAAAGGCAATAATGTAAGCATGTTTGGCAATTCTAAAGAAACAATACTAATCTAGGCATGCTCGACAATTTAGAAGAAACAATAACAACATGAACATGCTGGGCAAGTTAAAAGGAAATAATAACAAGGTAGACGTGCTCAGTAGTTCAAAAAAGAGCAATAACAATGTAAACGTGCTTAGAAATTAACACAAATGACATACTAACACCCTAAATATGCTTTGAGATTAAAGTAATAATGTGCGAACAACATAAATGATATGCTAATGCCCTAAACATGGTTAGGGATTTAAACTAATAACATGCGAATACATAGGCATAACAAGTAACATAGTAGACATGCAACTAAACATTCAAAGACTCTGCTAATGGTGTAGGGCTTCCACAGGCCAAAGATTCTACTTAATTTCTTACCTCAATTCTTTATTGCACGTTAGCACTTAATCGTTATCCTTTTTCTCTTTCCGATACCTCACAATTAAAACATTTACCATTAATGATTACGACCCATAACTTGAATAATAATTCTAAGAACTTACTTTATCGCCTAAACGGAACCATCTCGCTTAATAATTCTAACGTGCTTAACCTATTGACTTCGTCATATTCTCCATACTTTGTCCAAGACAACAGAGGCATTAACATATTAAGGTAAAAATCCAATGTTTTATTCTTCACATAGCACAATTAAGACAGTAACTATCGAACTTTAATCCAACAATAGAGCATTTCATACACAATTCTATCATCTAACAATTTGATTAAGAGCATCAAATTAACGTTTTCTACGTCCAACAATTTAGCCATCATACTTGTCCTTGACATGCCTCAGATTAACAATTAACAAAGGAGATTTGAGTTACCTAGAAGAAGAACCGAGACGAACGAGGACGTACAAGAGCAGGAGCTGAATCTCAAGGCCTACCTTAACACTCCACTCAGCTCACAGATACACGCACACTTTTCTCTAGAGGATTCTCTCTCTCACAGGGAAAAGCTGAAGATGAAGAGGTTTGCAGAAAAGGGGTGATAAATGCAGAGTCCTTACTTGGGAGTGCCAATAGTTCAACAAATGGGATGGAGGTCCATACCTCAACGTGAAGGGAGCTACGTCCAAGCATGGGAGAGGGTACCCACTTGTCGTGAGTGTGGGTTTTAATGGACAAAATAACAAGTCTAATATTTAAACCCTATTTTTTCGTAAAACTAGGACTTTTCAGACGAGAAGAGTCGTCCTGGCCTCTTCTGCATGCGTCCGAAATCACCATTCTTCCTGACAGAATCGCGATTTCGGACGAAGGAAGGCGTCCTTGCCTTCGTCCATGTGCGTCCGAATCTGTCCAAAAATTGGATAGATTCAAATCGTTCTCGTCTGCTATCGTCTGCCGTCGTCCTTGATCATCTGAAATCTCGTGTTGAAGGACAAATTGGGACTAGAAGCATCGTCCTGTATTGTCCCAAAACACGGGGACGACGTGCAATGCATTTTCGGACGCATCTCTTAGTTCGCGTGCGTTCGAAAACCCAAAAACACATGTTTAGTCACTGCACCTGAATTCTCAATTATACCATTTTTTATCAAAATTTCATACTTTAAAAACTCTATAATATTTACCCCATATATAGACGACATAAAATAATACGTACCACAACATACAAATTATTCTATCCATGAATTTCATAGCATACACGGGAAAATATTATCGGGGTATTACAACTAAAGTTTCCAACTTGACACAATTTCCTTTGACAAAATTGAAGCTTCGACAACTTCAGCCATATTCAGAATTTTATCGGCACTTTTCCCTTAAAACGGCAAAAGAATAAAAAAAAATTCAACTTTAATCGGCAAAGCAATATTCTAAAAAAACAACGGTCTCTCAGCAGAGCATAGTTTCCAAAGTGCATTACGGGCAGTAACTGAAATGGAGAACCCACATTCAACATAACAGAACGTGCAGCAAAATAGAGCCCAAAAAAAATTTGACTTGGCCGAGAGACTCAAACCACAATGCAGTAGTCTGGGTTACTCACCGCAAACAATTTCATCACCAACGCTCGACAATTTCATCAAAACAGGAATCAGCAAGCAAGCCCTAAAATCTTCAGATTGGCCGAGAGGCCCAAAAAAAAAAATGCACGGGAATACCTCAATCGGAGAAGGAGAGGAATGCAGCTTGGAATCTCCTCGGCCGGAGCTGCCTTAGTCATCCGCGTCCAACCGTCCCGAGCTTCGCAAGCCCTAATTCGTAGAACTGTCGCTCACGATTGACAGTGTCCACTCGTCTCCTTGCCGAGCCCAAATAGGGAACCCCTCAGACGGAGTCGCCCAGCTCCCGCCTGGAACCCGTCCGTCACTGAGTCTTCCCCGCCAATCCCTTGTGGTCGAAGCCCCCTTCTCTCGCTGAACTCTCTCTCGCCCGCGACCCTTAGGAGAAGCAGAAAATCGTGAAGAAGACAGAAGCATGTCTTCTTTAAGATTAAAATTTTCTTGTAATTTTAAAATTAAAATTATAATTATATATATTAAATAATTTTTCATTCAAAATAATTTAGTAAAAACATTTCCGCCTAAATTTCCTGCTCAGAAAAAAACCAACTTGATCAATTTCGAAAAAATATACATGTTGCTGCTACGACAAAATAGGTCAACTCTACCACATTTGACCAAAAATTCACAAAAAATTTACACGTAACATTTTTAAAATTATTTAAAAATCTCAAATTTTACAATTACAGACATAAAAACCACACATCCTCCCACCATGATCAGATCATACGCCTAGGCATAGCGAGCGAAAATCAAATTTACAAAGTGGTGTGCACATAATAACGAAATTTAATATGGACAATTGAAAAATATTTGGGTGTAATTGGATAATTGAAGATTTATTTGATGGGGGACTAATTAAATAAAAGAATTTATGTAAATAAAAGTAGAAATTAAATTAATTGGAGTAATTAATTAAAATAAAAGAAAAAAGAAATTAATTAAGGAGGGGAGCTAGACCGGTTTAGCTGGTGAACCTGTTTAGGCTGGCTCGGTTCGGGCTAGGTCGATTGAAAATTTACTCCGTTGAAGAATAAGGGGGAACGAATTGCAGGCCAAAAAATTCAAAAAAGAGAGAGAAAGAGAGGGAGCTCAGGAGAAGGGCAATTTCTTTGGGCGAAACGTCTTCATGGGAGATAGAGTGCGGCTCAATGGAGTGGCATGGGAGAGACTCCCGTAATCGAGGGTGTAAGCTGGTGAAGAGTGATTTGAGAGAGCGGCAAGGGAGAACCCGAGTGTCAAGATATCGCCCAAAAATTCAGTATCTGTCGCCTGGAATCATGGGATAACCTAGGTGGTTGTTAAGCATTTCATCCCTATTAACCCTAGCCATCTGTGCATAAATTCAGCGAGTGAGAGAGAGCGGCTGCGGGAGTGAGACGAAGGGAAGGTAGAGAGTGAGTTGAGATACGAAAGTGAGGGTGTTGGAAAAATTAGAAGACAAGAGAAGGGGAGAGAGGGAAAATTGGACTGGGTTCTCTTTTGGTGAGGCTTTAGCGAGAAGGCGAATTTTTGGGTATCATTTCGGCAGCGGCTGGGTTTTCTCCGTTGGAGGAAAGTCTCCTATGTTTTGCTTCTCGGCCTCCATTGCCGAATATTGTGGATTTTGTGAAGTGTATTCGGGGTGCTAAATTTGGTTCTATTGTTGGCCATTGCTGCGGATCTAGGCTTTTTCGTAGGTTGGTTTTGCGGCTCCGGTGAAGTGAAGCTATGCATGGTTCGGCAGAGGTGTTTTGGAGTTGGCTGCGAGCTGCGGTCTTGGGTGTTCTTCTGGGTAAGGAAAATTCTCCCTTGATCTTATGAATTTTTGGATGTTGAGATATGTGGATAAATGCACTCTGCTGTGTTGGTTTATTTATTGTGATAAACTGTGAATTGTTTTGTGAATCATGTTGTTGGTCTACAAGCATGTTAAGATTAATATTTTGAATGGATTGTTGGACGTAGAAATATGTGGATAACGCCCTGTTGATTACTACGTTATTGATTGTGAAAATATCGTTGGGGGTTGCTGTCCGTTCTGTTATTTTTTATTGTGATCTATGTGGTTTTTGAATTGTGAAATCCTGTTGAGTGATTGAAGTATGAATATAGTTCTTTACTGATGTTTAGTGCTGAGATTATGAACTGTGCTCTATTATTGTGGGATGATTTATCTACTGCCGTACGAAATGCTATGTGGGTTAGCTGTTCTATACTTGTGGGTTATTGCTATTTAACAAGTTTGAAGGGCTATGCATTATGTGGGTGTAAATATTTATGGGGGAGTTATATTCTGTTATCTTGGTTTAGTTTTGAGGTTTGATTAAATTGGTAAATGATTGTATCCTCTGCCTACTTGATAAACTATATACTTAGTGGAAATGATTGAGAAGTTGATTGTCTCCGATCGAACTATTGTTTGGATGATACGGCTAAGGATAAAGTATATTGTGGTTATATGCTTTGATTAGTTTGATCTTAATACTCTCCGTTGGTTTCTACTTTGGTTTTTTGCTATTGGCATTTATAGATATTGGCATACCCTACTGATTAAGTGTTGTTCTACATCTTTATGCGCTTTGGTTATTAATTGGTTGGACATGGATATTGGAATAAGTTATGTTCCATTTAGGGAGTTCGTGGGTTCCTAGAACTGTTTATGCAATTAGTTGAATTTAGATTATGAAACTCTGTTATGTAATAATGATTAAGGGTAGGAAAGACGACGAAATTAATAAGTTGTGATTATTAATGATTAAATGTTATTGAATTGTGAAGGTAATAAGAGGAAAGAAAAAGATAACATTTAAGCATTAAGCGCTTTAAGAAAACGAAGTAAGTGATATGTGTGTGTTTTGGTCTTTGGGGCCTTATATCACAAGAATAAGATTTGCACCTCCCACATGCCACCCGTGGCATTCTTCACTTAACTTTGACTATTTTCAATTCTTTTGTATATTTTTAGACATTTTATATTGTTTCTAGGTCCCCTAGTGTTGCCAATAAAAGAATAGGCAAGCCTTCATTGTAAAAAAAACAACTTACAACTTGAAATTTGAGAGTATTTTGCTTAGAGAGTGATTCTCTTCTTGAGTTCTCTTTGGAGGGCTTGATCTTTTTCAAGTGTTTGCTTGAAAATGTCAAATTTGATAGCTTTGGTTTAATCAACAAGTTTGGTTCAGGTCAAGCTAATTTCCTTTATAGTTTCAGTTATTATCTCTTTATAGATAACGGGTCGAACTCCTAATCTTTTTGAATCCCCAAGGCATCATGTGATTATTTCGCGTTGTTGTCGGGTCTCGAATCTCTAATATCTGTGGTTTGCATCATTTGGTATCAAAGCTTGTTTGCCTATGATTCAAAACTCTGTCTGTATTGTTTTTCTATCTATCTTGCATTATTCTTGTTTTCTTATCCAAATTCAAAAAAAGTATTCTTCTTGATTTGTGTTCTTTGAAATTCTCAAGTATCGAGATTTCATTCCTTTCAAAAAAAATATATTATTCTTGTTTGGTGTTCTTTGAAATCCTCAAGTATCGAGATTTCATTCTATTCAAAAAAAAAAAAATATTTTTCTTGTTTTGTGTTCTTTGAAATCGTCAAGCATTGAGATTTCATTTCGTTAAAAAAAAAAAACCATTGTTCTTTTTTTGTGATCTTTGAAATTATCAAGTTTCAAGATTTCTTTCAATTAAAAAAAAGTGCTTGGAAACTTTTACATCATTTGATATTCTAATCGGATTTCTTTATCTTCAAGTTTCAAAATTTCACCCAACAAAAAAAAAAAATTGATTCGTGTGAATACTTTAGTTGCTTCAAAGTGTCACCTTTGGTGATTGTTTTATACACTTTTTAAACATCCAACTCTTCGAAAACGTTATATCCAAAGAGTGATTCTAGTAAATGCCTTCGTGACTTGTATTTTAGTCATTCTTGAATGTTGAATTTAAAGTTAAAAAAGCTTGAAATTTTCTTGCAACATTTGTCGGATTGACTCTTGATTAAGTTCTTTCTTTAAAGATATGAAGATGAGATTGAGTGGTAAAAGGCAAGAGAGCAAAGATATTATAAAAGCCAAAATACGAGAGTAAAAAAAATCCATTTATTATTATTATTTCTTTTACACACCATTTACTTTATCGCATTTACTTTATCGTACTTACTTTATCGCATCAATTATCTTTCTGTCTATTATTGCTTCTTGTTTAGTATTCGATTATATTGTTGTAATTTTCTCTCTTTATGTTCACTTAAATTGTGATAATTTATTTCCAAAAAACAAAAAAGAGTGGAAAAGAGAGAGACATGGATCTAAAAATGTTCATGAGGTCAATGCAAGACCAATATATCTGGATATTGCTTGGAGAATGGACCGATTGAAAATACCATCATCTAATTCTTCTTGTGAAAAGTGAATAGATGATGGAAACGAGAGGACATAACAAAGGGAAGGTATGATATGGTAGATCGAGAGGCCCATAACATAAGCCACATGAAGATGAATATTCCTTATTTCTAAGGGGAAAGTGATTCCAACACTTTCTTGAAGTGGGAACGAAAGGTGGATTCCATATTTGATCAACAAAATTATTCGGAAGAGAAGAAAATAAAGTTGGTCACTATGAAGTTCACAGATTATGCAAACATATGGTGGACACAATTATTAAAGGAGCAAATGCGATATGGAGACCCACCAATTCGAACTTGAAAAAACTTGAGGGCCATCATGAGGAAGAGGTTTGTCCCTTTAAACTATCATAGGGAATTAAGTCAGAAATTACAAGATGATTTTGACAAACTATATAGGTATTGTTTGAAGAAGAAACTAAACACCACGACCACATTGTGTTTTAAGGAGGTGAATGAAGATCCAAATGAAGTAAAACAAAGAAGCGACTTTGACAAAGAAGAGGATTCGATAGAAAAGCGAGACGTTGAGGAAAAACATGATGTTATTGATGAGAACTATAAAGTGAAGCAACCAATTGAAGGAGAAGCAAAAGAAGAAAAACATGATGTGGGAGTAGTTGAACAAACTTTGGAAATTGAAGATACAAAAAGAGTTGAAAAGAATTTGGAGGAAGAGAGAATAAAAACCAAGAGTGAAAATGAGAGAAAAGCCAAGAGTGAGGAAAGCGAAAAGGGCATAGAGGAAGAAACGAATTTAAAGGAAGAGAAAAGAAATGAAGTGAATAAAAAGAGTGAGAACACGAGGGAGTTGATTTTACCTTTGTGCAAAAATATTTATTTTACTTCCCATGAGCTAACTTCTTTTCTAGTGCTTGTTTCACCTAATTTTCAGGATTATAAAGGCATACATCTTAAGGATTTATCAAAAGGTAGAACACCGTTGAGGAGGATTGAAAATCCAAAAATGGAGTACATCGAGAAAATTCCATATGCCAAGAAAGGTAAGGACATTGTGGTTGCCAACCCATTATCTCAAAGGTTTTTATTTCTAACTACCTTTCAAACTAAGTTATTAAGATCTGAATTTGTCAAGAATTTTTGTGAAAATGACTTAGATTATGAGAAATTTTGGATTGATTGTGAAAAGTTTGCAATTTTTGATTTTTGTGGGCATAAGGGATATTTATTCAAGAAAAATACATGGTTTGTTCCTTAGTATTATCAATATAAGTTTATATTTGGTAACTTTAAGACCTTAGTTAAACTATATGGAGCATGCGTGATTTTTAAGATTGATTTGACAAATGGATATTGGAAAATTGTGGTTAAAAGTAAACATGGACTATATGAGTGGTTAATTTTGCTTTATGGATTATCCAATTCTTCTAATACTTTCATGAGATTGATGAATTATGTGTTTAAGTATTTGATTAGGAAATTTGTTGTTTTATGTTTTGATAGTGATTTGTGATTTGGATTATAGCAAAATTGCAAAAATAGATGATGAGTTTATATATAATAAAATTGTTCATTCTTTCATAAAGGAACTACAACATCCTAAAGGAAGTCATATTTGACCTTGGAGGATGGGCTTGGATTCAACTATGGAGTGCAAGCAGATATGGTAACATAAGAGATACTTTTCATATTGCTAACTTGTCCTTTTACGACGCAGAAGATTCAAGGATGAATCTTTTCGAAGGGGGAGGGAATGATACAATCCAAGGATCCATTAAGAGCCAAGTCGTGGCCAAGAACCAAGGGAGATCACAAAATATGGAAGGAACATTTAGAAAATCCATAACATGGAAGATGACCCAATGTTTACTTGTATTAATCCAAGCTAAAGACCCATTAAATGTCAAGCCAAGGTCCATGAAGGTTCTATGCATTATGGAGGATCCAATTGAGGCCCAAATTAGCAATGGATTAAAGAAAAAGGGCTAAAATGGAAGGAGAGATGAAGCAGCCCACGACCTAAGCCCACCGCGCGCGCCCTACCCAGAAAGTTGCTAGACAGTGTGCCTGTAAGCACGCGTGGGTCACCCCAACAACATGAGCTCACCGCACTGACTAGGTGCCCGCCAACGCTGGCTAAACGCATGCACCGTGGCACCGACTCTGCCAACCGCCCTCGTGCGCGACACACTGACCTACTGACCACCGGAGAGTGCTGCCACCCAACGTCGGCTCCCATATGCCACCCGCGCATTGATCACCTAACATTGACTATTTTCAATTCTTTTGTATATTTTTAGACATTTTATAATGTTTCTAGGTTCCCTAGTGTTGCCTATAAAAGGATGAGCAAACCTTCATTGTAAAAAAAACAACTTACAACTAGAAATTTGAGAGCATTTTGCTTAGAGCGTGATTCTCTTCTTAAGTTCTCTTTGGAGGGCTTGATCTTCTTCAAGTGTTTGCTTGAAAAGGTCGAAGTTGATATCTTTGGTTCAATCAACAAGTTTGGTTCAAGTCAAGCTATTTTCCTTGATAGTTTTGGTTCTTATCTCTTTATAGATAACGGGTCGAGCTCCTAATCCTTTTGAATCTCCAAGGCACCCTATGATTATTCCGCGTTGTTGTCGGGTCTCAGATCTCTAATATCTGTGGTTCACATCTTTCATAATTGAACTTCAACTGATTGCATAATAGTCCAGGGAACCCATAAGCTCCCAAAAAAGAACACAACCTAACCCAATAGATTGATCCAAATCATCCTGCAAAGACCAACATCATTCCACCCACATAGTAGGTAACCAAATAAACCAATGCCAAATATTAATATCCAAAAAGGGCATGAAGCATCAACATGATCAACCAACCAAACATACAATGACTTAATCCAATATCTAGAATATATTTATCCAATAACAAACTGAAATCAAACCTACAGAGCACCATCTAATAGAGTGCATTATCCAAGATATTATTTTTCCATTAATTCAAACCGTAACAATACAGCGAAGTAAAACACAACCCATTTGATTATCTTTTGCTTAACGTGGAGAATACGTGGCCAAACCAACGCAACAATAGTTAAAATCGTCTATCAATACCAACAACATATAATCCAAGGCAGAATCAACAATATCACATAATATTAATGTAACAACCAAGTTTTTTATTTACTTTAAAAATCATGTAAAATTTAAAAATTTTCTTTTACTTAAATCATTTTCTTTGCAGTTGCGTAGCATAAGATTATTTTATTCTTAAAACTATTTAAAAGACAGTAATAAAATCTTTTTCGTAAAACATTTACACAGCAGAAGTCCTTTTTAAGTAAAACAAATATATAGTTAATTCCTTTACAAACTATTTTTCTTTAAATCCTTTTAGCCTAACCAGCCACAAGATCCGCGCGTGCAAATCCTTCATCAACTGCCTCTTAGCCTGTTCACTTGTGCGTGTACCTACATCACAAGACTTAACTAATGAGCCTAAGGCTCAGTAAGTGATATAAAATAAAAGGTATGATGTACATGTCATGCAACTTTTAAATCTCTTTTCATTTTCTATTTCTGTTTCTTTTCTTTCTTTCTTTTATTTTCTTTTACCATTTTCTTGATCATAACTTTGCTTTATCTTGACTTTACTTTACTGTTATTTTCTTTACTTGATCGTTACTTTACTTTATCTTGAAAGGTGTTGGAGATGTTTAAACTTGACGAGGAGCAACAGCCAACTCAACCTCACATCCCCAGACGACCCTGTTTATGTTTATTGTTGTCTTAATCTTAAAAAGAGTTTGGAGATGTCTAAACTTGACGAGGAGGAGCAGCCAACTCAACCTCACATCCCCAGACGACCCTGTTATATTTATCTTTATCTTAAAAGACGTTGGAGATGTTTAAACTTGACGAGGAGGAGCTGCCAACTCAACCTCACTTCCCTAGAAGACCCCTTTATGTTTATCGTTGTCTTAATCTTGAAAGGCATGGGAGATGTCTAAACTTGAGAGGAAGAGCAGCCAACTTAATCTCATATCCCTAGGCGACCCCGTTTATGTTTATTGTTGTCTTAATTTTGAAAGACATTGGAGATGTCTAAACTTGACGAGGAGGAGCAGCCAACTTAACCTCACACCCCCAGACGCCCCTATTTATGTTTATCTTTATCTTGAAAGTGTTAGAGATGTCTAAACTTGACGAGGAGGATCGGCTAACTCAACCTCACATCTCGTCACACCCATTAACGTTCATTTCTTTACGTTCATAATTGTTTCGTTTCTTATTTGTTTCTTTCTTAACATTTTGTAATCGTTTCGTTTCTTCTTTGTTTCCCTTTTTTAAAAGTATGCATGGAAACCATTCTCATATCTTTGGAAAATTATGATGCATGATGCTCGTAAATGCATACATTCTCTATTAGAGGAATTTAATAAAACAACCAACATACAATTCACAGATCATGCTTATAAACTATAGACATGCTTATAAAAAGGTTGCTCTTTGCATTTTTTGTCTTACCAAGTGATATGTCGCAAGGTCCCTTGACAAGATCGAGAGCCTGAGCGGTTTCTAACTTGTTTGCTCATTTTACAGGGGATCAATTCTATGCTAATCTTGGAGGAGAACCAATATTTGAAGACATGGAGAAGCCCTTAAATTTATTGGTTTGGACACATAGAGGAGACACCTCAAGTGAAGTCCCTCTCGGCCCTCATGAAAAGCACCCCCACAAGGCTGTGTGTTCAATCCTCTTTTGGTATGATTTATGCTTATATTTTTGGGAGAATAGCATGCTGGTGTTTTTGAAGATTTGCATGGTTTTAGAAAAAGAACCTTTGCATGAGAAATGAAGTGGTGATGCTAGAATCTATGGACCACACAAATTAAGTATACTCAGCCTTTCACAATGCCCTAGCCGAGTGGCACATTACCATTTTATTTATCATTTGTTTTTCTTTTTCTTTTTCCCTTATTTTATAACCCTAATGGAGCACTATATATATTACATTTCGAGCTGCTGAGCAGCTAATGAACATTTTGATAAAAAAAATCCTAACTTTTGGAGAGAAACTCTTCACCTCTTTGTTGAGGAACAATCGGCCAAGCTTTTCTTGGAGAGATCCGAGTGAGTGAGCCACCATTTCTTCAATCCGTGTTCATTTTGGTTGAAGATCTTACTATCCCTCCTTGCCCTGCTCCCTCTAATTTGTAGATCTAGAGAGTAAGTGAGGTAAAATGCACATCCCATCTCGGTTGGAGACACTCCTTGTGGAGTTCGATCAAAACAAAGGTGAAGATTGGTACACCTTTGACTCCTACCGAATTTGTCTTCCATTTTTTCTCCATCATCTCTAGTACCAAAGTTACTAAAACCACCGCCAAAATCACCCCCTTTTCATCAGGATTCTAAGGAAGGAAAAATCAACAGCAAACGAGTTCGGGTTTGAAAGTTACACACCTTTATTTGCTAAAGACTCAATCTGTTGATTCCCACCGACCTCCCAACAGCTTTCATGCGAGATCTCGAGTTGCATACAAGCCTTTGAGCTGAAATTTGGAGGAGACAAAATAGATATATGTGAGAGTGAGGTGTCCAAAAATCCGCTTCATTGGAGCTCTGTAGAAGAAGTTGGATCGTCGCTAATCTGAAGCAGCTGCTGGAAAGTAGCAGCTCCACCTTCTACTTGCAAGTAAGCTACTTGCTTGAAGTACTCCATTGTCATTGGTCCGATTTTTAACCCCTCTTTTGAAGGCACATCAGCATGGTATCAGAGCTTGATTGATCAGTGTTTTGCTTACATTTTGGTGATAATTTACTTGGTATTATGATGACAAGAAGTGGAGCTCAACAACACCAAAACCAGGAAGCTTCAACTAGTCAACCGGTTGCTCCTCAACCACCACCTATTGTTGAACCATCTTTATAGCAGCAAATGGATTCTTTTAAGGAAGAGATAAAGCTGATGTTACAATAATTTACATTGGCATAAAGGCCCCAACCAAATGCTAACCGACCACAATACCACCATCAAACCACAAGGAGAAGAAATGTGGGTGCTAGGAGACCCCATTTTGATGATGAAGATTTTGATGATGATAAATCTGATTTTAATCCTAGGATTTTCACCAAAGATGAGTTGAAGAATGTCAAATGTCCATTCCCTCTTCCAGCCAAGGTGATGAGTTCATGGAATGTATTGATTTTTGGGTGCTGTGATTATTCCGATGGAGTGAAATTTCAGCTTGTGGCACTTGAGCTTAACGGTTATGCTCACTTGTGGTGGGAGAACCTTAAGGCTCAGCGGAGGAGAGATGGCATGGAAGAAGTTGATACATGGAGGGAAATGAAAACTTGTTGAGAAAGAAATTTGTGCCACTACATTACCGCCAAGAGTTGTTTTATCAAGTGCAAAGTTTGAGACTAGGGTCATCGATGGTTGATGAATATTTGGCCGAGTTTGAAACTTTGAAGACTCGATGTGGACTTGAAGAACCAGAGGACCAAGTCATAGCAAGATTCATTAAAGGTCTCCACTGTGATATAGGAGACATTGTGGAGTTGCAACCAATTGACACCATGGAGGGTGTTATCCAAATGGCCGTGAAGGTGGAGAGGCAAAGATATAGAAAAGGAAAGGAGGTGGCTACCAAGTTCACCCCTCAAAGGAAGTTTACCTATCCCAAGTCCCAAACCAAGGAGAATGGGAAGATAACCAACTTCAAGGGGGCAAATAACAAGGGAGTTACCATCAAAACCGTGGAGGAAAAAAAGTGGTAGATGGAGTTCAAAGGCAGAGAGCAAGGGACATCCAATGCTTCAAATGTCTCGAACATGGCCACATTGCTTCTCAATGCCCTTATAAACAAGTTATGATCTTTAGGGAGGCCAAAAATGAGTTAATTAGTGAGGATGAAGATGAAGCATCCACCACCCTTGAAGAGGGAGAGGAAGAAGTTGATATGGCCGAGAGATGCTTGGCACAAGAAGGACCATTGTTGATGGTGATTCAAAAATCTCTAGTTGCTCACACTCGTGGAGACAATGAGCAAAGGGAGAATATTTTCTTTAGTAGATGCCTAATCAAAGATAAAGTGTGCTCACTCATCATTGATGGAGGGAGTTGCACAAATGTGGCTTCTCACGAGCTTGTGGACAAGTTGAATTTGGAGACCACCATGCATCCAAATCCATACCAATTGAGTTGGTTGAATGACCGTGGAGTATTGAAGGTATCCAAGCAAGTAAAGATTGATTTTGCTATTGGGGGTTATGAAGATCAAGCCCTATTTGATGTAGTACCAATGAGTGCAAGCCATATTTTGTTGGGAAGACCATGGCAATCCGATTGGAGAGCATTACATGATGGTTACACCAATGAGTAGGCACTCAAGCACTAAGGCAAGAATTTCATTTTAATGCCTCTTATTCCAAAGCAATTAGCAAAAGATGAGGAAGCTAAGAGGGAACAAAAGTCCAAGACCAACTTGTTTTTGTCAAAGAATCAGTTGAGGAAGAGTCTTTGTGAAGGAGGGCCGATTGTCCTCATTTTTTTCAAAGAAAGAATGGAGGAGCTAGGAGTGGTTCCTATGGAAGTTGCACAAATCCTTAAAGCGTTTCAAGATGTTTCAAAATTGTGGCGAGCTTCCATCCTTTGACTACCCGATTTCAATAAAGTGTTTGAATTAGAATATGATGCTTTGGGTTTGGGGATTGGTGCTGTCCTAAAGCAAGAAGACAAACCAATTGCTTTTTTTAGTGAAAAGTTGAAGGGTGCCACACTCAACTATTCAACCTATGACAAGGAGTTCTATGCGGTTATCCAAGCATTGGAGGTATGACAACACTATTTATTTCCTAAAGAATTTGTTATTCATTCCGACCAGCAAGCTTTGAGGCACCTCAAGAGTCAAAACAAGTTGAATAGAATACATGTAAAGTGGCTTGAGTTTCTTGAACGGTTTCCCTACATCATTAAGTACAAGAAAGGAGAGACCAATGTTGTTGCCGATGCACTTTCTAGGAGGTGCAACCTTATAACCGAATTGAATACAAGAATAATGGGATTTGAATGGATCAAAGGTACATATTTGGAAGATGAAGACTTCAAGGAGATCTACCAAAATTTTTCTCAAGGCAGGATCGAGGGCACTTACCATCTCATGGATGGATATCTTTGTAAAAGTTGCCGGATTTGTGTGCCGAGGGGGAGGCTTCGAGAGTCTTTGATAAAGGAAGCTCATGAGGGAGGTTTATCATGTCACTTTGGTGAAAAGAAGACATTATAGGCTGTGAATGAACATTTCTTTTGGCCACACCTTCAAAGAGATGTTCACAAAGTGGTGGAGAAATGCATTACTTGCAAGAAGTCCAAGAGCCGATTACTACCCCAATGACTTTATATGCCATTACTGGTTCTAATCCATCTGTGGATTGAGGTGAGTATGGATTTTATTTTGGGGTTGCCAAGCACTAGTAGATCCAAAGATTCAATTTTTATGGTTGTGGATAGATTTTCAAAGATGGCACATTTCATACCTTGTTCCAAAGTTGATGATTCAAGCCATATTGCCGATTTGTTCTTCCGAGAAGTGGTGAGCCTTTATGGTGTTCCCCAATCTATTGTGTTGGATCGGGATACCAAATTCCTTAGTGTTTTTTGGGGAAGTTTATGGAGGAAGATTGGCATTAAGCTCCTTTTTAGCACCTCCTTCTATCCCCAAATGGATGGCCAGATGGAAGTTGTTAATAGGACTCTCGAAACACTATTAAGGGGCATTCTTAGAGGGCAGCTCAAGGATTGGGATTTACAACTCCCTTATGTGGAATTTGCATATAATCGAAGCATGCACATTTCCACTCAGAAATCGCCCTTTGAAGTTGTGTATGGCTTCAATCCTTTAACTCCCTTGGACCTTATTCCTATTAGATCAAAGGAGATGACCAATACCGAGGGAGAAGCCAAGGCCGAACACATCAAATCTTTGCATGAATCGGTGAGGAAGTCAATTGAAAAGAAGAATGAATCCTATGCCAAGCAAGCCAATAAGGGCAGAAAAGAATTGATCTTCAATGAAGGGGATCTTATGTGGCTTCACCTACGTAAGGAGAGGTTCCCAAAGAAAAGAAAATCCAAGCTCATGCCTAGAGCCGATGGACCCTTCCGAGTACTACAAAGGGTGAACAACAATGCATACAAAATTGACCTTCCCGGAGACTATGGAGTGTTGGCCACTTTCAATGTACAAGACTTGTCACCCTATATAGAAGCTGAAAATGACCAAGAGAATTCAGGGGAAGAACTTGATTTGGGGACAAATCCTCAACTACCCGGGAGGATGATATGCCGCAAGGTCCCTTAACTAGATCGAGAGCCCGAGAGATTTCTAACTTGTTTGCTCATTTTGCAGGGGATCAATTCTATGCTAATCTTGGAGGAGAACCAACATTTGAAGACATGGAGAAGCCCTTCAATTTATTGGTTTGGACACATAGAGGAGACACCTCAAGTGAAGTCCCTCTCGGCCCTCATGAAAAGCACCCCCACTAGGCCGTGTGTTTAATCCTCTTTTGGTATGATTTATGCTAATGTTTTTGGGAGAATAGCATGATGGTATTTTTGAAAATTTGCATGGTTTTAGAAAAAGAACTTTTGCATGAGACATGAAGTGGTGATGCTAGAATCTATGGACCACACAAATTAAGCATACTCGGCCATTCACAATGCCCTAGCCGAGTGGCACATTACCATTTTATTTGTCATTTGTTTTTCTTTTTATTTTCCCCTTATTTTGTAACCCTAATGGAGCACTATATATATTACATTTCGAGCTGCTGAGCAGCTAATGAACATTTTGATAAAAAAAACCCTAGCTTTTGGAGAGAAACTTTTCACCTTTTTGTTGAGGAACAATCGACCAAGCTTTTCTTGGGGAGATCCGAGTGAGTGAGCCACCATTTCTTCAATTCTTGTTCGTTTTGGTTGAAGATCTTACTATCCCTCCTTGCCCTGCTCCCTCTAAGCTAGTAGATCTAGAGAGTAAGTGAGTTAAAACGCACATCCCATCTCGGTTGGAGACACTCCTTGTGGAGTTCGATCAAAACAAAGGTGCAGATTGGTACACCTTTGACTCCTCCTGAATTTGTCTTCTGTTTTTTCTCCATCATCTTCAGCACCAAAGTTACTAAAACCACCGCCAAAATCACCCCCTTTTTATCAGGATTCTAAGGAAGGAAAAATCAGCAGAAAAGGAGTTTCGGGTTCAAAAGTTACACACCTTTCTTTGCTAAAGACTCAATCTATCGATTCCCACCGACTTTCGAGCCGCTTTCGTATGAGATCTTGAGTTGTATACAGGCTTTTGAGCTAAAATTTGGAGGAGACAAAATAGATATATGTGAGAGTGAGGTATCTAAAAATCAGCTTCATTGGACCTCTATAGAAGAAGTTGGATTGTTGCTAATCTGAAGCAGCTGCTGGAAAGTAGAAGCTGCCACCTCCTACTTGCAAGTAAGCTAATGGTAAATACTTTAATTGTGAAGGTATTGAAAAGGAGAAGAAGAACAAAAATTAAGTGCGAATGCACGATAAAGTTTCGAGGTAAGGAAATAGGGGTGTCTTGGCCAGTGGAGGCCCTACACCACAAGTAGGTGTGCGTGAGTTTTATGTTAGTTCCCTGTAATGCTTACTGTTAGTTGATTCTTCGTTGATAATTCCTTGGTGGATTTTACTGCTGTAGTACTCTGTAGCATTCCCTTGGTTGTTAACTATTTTCCTTTGTTGTTGATTTGCTCTGTGAATTTCCTTATTGTTAGTTCTTCCATCAAGGCTTAAATAATTGATGAACGAGTGATAGGCAATTAATGAACAAGTAATGATTAGATAATGAATGAGATAAATGAGTTAAGTGCGAAGACATTATTATGAATTGTTCCTTATAGTTTAACTTTTGTTTAGTTATTAATTACAAGGTGCTATTTATTTCACCATTGTTCTGTTGCCATTAGTTTATCATACTTTCATAACCTAGCATTAATACTTGTGATAATGAGCATGTTTAATACCCTTACTCTGAACTTGTATCAATACTTGTGCTAATGAGCATGTTTAATTGGTAATTTACTAGAGTCCTGAGTAGGTTAATCAAGAGATCATGTTAACTAATTTATTAATCAAAGCATGTAAACATTAGATTAAGCTCAGCACGTGAACTAATGTTTAATTAACTAAGCATGCTTAGGTAAGTGTAATTAGTTCTCGAGTATGTTCACCCACCTAGAATAATAACCAGATCAATAATTAAGGTACTTAACTAGACTCGAGCATGCTAGATAATCTAATTAATTACCTAGTCATTAAATAACTCATTCGAGCACGTTTAACTAGTTGTTTAATTGATAACTAACTAATCATTGAACATGTTAATTAACTAATTGGCAAGCATGTTAATTAACTAGTTGAACATGTTTACTTAACTTGATGCATGTTAATTAAGTACAACAATTAACTAACTAGAATAATTAACTAGACAAACATGTTAATTAACTAGACTTGGACACGACTAGTTAGGTTTGTTTAATCAACTAGCTATGCATGTTTAATCCTCTAAACTATTAAAAGTATGTTTAACTTACCAACATGTTTAATTAACCAACTAGATTAACATGTTAATTCTTTCTTTGTGAATAATCTATATATCACTCTTTTACCGCATTTTCTTTCAATATAGTTATATTGCCTCTTGCTGCCATTTCCTTTACGATGCTTTATTTTAATCAAAAATATTAGAGATGCTTGACTTTATCAGAAAAGAATGGAGAAGATAAAAGAAGAATGAATTGAGTAGGAACAGATTAAGAATTTCAGTGACTATGTGAATAGATGTTTTTGTATTTCCTTTGTTATTGTCTTCTTGGTATCGCTTATAACCTTGCTTATAATTCCTTGTTCTTAGTATGATTAGTTATCTAGGATAAAAGTATGTAATCGACTATTGAGCATGTTAATTGCTTTACTTTCAGATGCACATCGCTCGTTGATCCGTTATATTTCCTTTATTATCGTGATTTACATATCCAAGCATGTCCCTTGTTGTTCAATTAATTCTATATTTGCTTCCTTCACATGCTTCACTTTATTGTGTGTTCTATTGTTATTACTTGTCCTTGTGTGCACTTTCAATTTCTGTTATTCCTTATATGCGCAATTTCAATTATAGATATTTTTATTTCAATGCGCAATTATTATAATGTTATGTCGTAACGCATCATGCATCATGTTAGGTTGAGAATGTATAGTCATGCATCATGCTAATGGAAATCAAGAGGGGATACCACCCGGTGGTACTCACACATGCATAAAGTGGGAGGAAAAATGTTAAGAAAATGAAAGAAAATAACGGTTAGGATGGGCGGGATACGCCTATCACTAGGAAAAAGCCTTGAGGGCGGGATATGCCTCAAGGGAAAAGACAAGAAAAGGGAGTTGGGGTAAATAGGTAGTTCGGATCTAGCCTGATAGTTAGGGCACACCCCTACTTTATCGGGAAAGGGACCAGTGTGCAAACAGGAGGTTAGAAGTCAATCAAACTATGTCATTTCAAAGTACAACCTCCAATCTCCAGCTCGATGTACGAGTAAAGAACGAACGAACGAACGAATGTAATGAAAAGATTGGTTTAGGTGGCCCCCATTCCAAAAGAACTAAAGAGAGTCATAAGCATAATTGCATTAAACCATTTTCCTTACTAAGCCTTTGGCCTTACAGTTTACTTGTAGTGTAGGTATTTGTATGTGAAAACGATGAACAGATAATAAAGCAAAGATAAAGGATTTGCATGCACGAGGGAGTTCGTGGCTAGCCAGGCATAAAGAGGGTAAAAGTGTAATACCTCGACTTTTAATATCGGAATTTAGAAATGATAAATTGGAAACTAATTGGGGATCGGGGTATTACCAAGGACATGATTATTTGATTATAAATTTGAAAAAAATGCAGTGTTAGATTTAATGAAAAATGTATGACTTGTGAGTTTCCAATGAGCGCGGACGAAAGAAATGAGGACCCTTCCCCTCGTCCGAAAAATAGATGGAGTAAATGGGCTGAACCGGGTTGGTTCAGTTCAGTCCGAAAATAATTATGTGGTTTGATTTTAATTTAATAATGGAAAGTTAAATTTGGGATTAATTGGAATAGGTTGAATTAAGAATTTAATAAATAATTAGAGTTACGATTTAAGTGAAAAGTTAAATAAATAGAAAGAAAAATATTTATATAAATGAAAGAATCAAATTAAGTGGGGGTGGATTGAACTGGTTCATCCTTGAACTGGTCCAGTTTGGTGGAAGAAAAACAAAATGGCCGTTGGCCATTTGAGTGAGAGAAGAACAGAGAGAGGGAGAAGAGAAGCGAGCGAGAGACTGAGAGAAATAGGGAGAGAGAGTTCGAATCGGAGACGACGGTGAGTGAAGGATGTTCGTGGCGACAGTGGCTCGGGTGCTCGCTGTCCGGCTTGTTGGCTACTGGCGACGGCTATGGGCGACGGCGATCTAGGGCTCGGTGTGCCACAGTTTGCAGGGATGATTCAGAGCAGCGAATCTTTGGCTATGGTAAGTCAACTGTTTTGTTGTGTTTTTCTTCTTCCCTTGCATTATGTGCTCGGTGTTTTTAGTGTGGCGAGCGAATCAGTGATGGTGGTAGTGGCCGGGATGAATTGTCGATGGCAAGGGAGGGTGAACCGTTGTTCACGCTGGACCGGACCCGAGTTGGTTCTTCCAGCTGCTCCTCATCTGGCAACCTTTCCAAGCGACAATCTTGGGTTGGACCTCCCTGCCTTGAAGTGTGAAATTCACCAGACTTGCATCTATGCAAGTCATCTTCTCGCTATAAACCAGTGTAAGAAGTGAGGTGTTCTGTAATTTTTCAGTGTGTGAATGAGAGAAAAGCTCTTTGTGATGGAGAGCATACAACATCTTGTAACGAGAAAAGGAGAAGGTGAAGAGGAAGGTGTGAAGACAGTGAAGGAGCTGGAGGCTTCTTCTCGGGAGAACTTTGGCCGTGAGCTTCTTCTCTGTTTTATTAAATTTGGATGTCTGTTCTCTATCTGTAATGTGTGCCCTTTGTTTTCTATGTACTGCTCTATTATTGATCAATAACATGGATAAATAATCGCTGTGATTGGAAAATTTATCTGTGTGTTAGTCTTTGGTTTAATGTTATGCACTGCTGGATGTGTTGTGTTCTGTTAGTGGTCGTCTGCCAGATTTGGATTATGTTTTGTGTCTTGAGTGTGATAAAAGGAATGAAGGTTTTAGATGTGTTATGCTGGTTGTGAATTGTGGACATTATACTACCTATTTTAGTTGAGTTAGGTGAAGCATGAAGCTCTAGTGATATGTAGCACCTCTGTTGATGATTTAAGGATGATCAATTACCCTGCTTATATTCAAAGTAGCTACTGCTTGCATATACGTTAATATTTGGTACTGTTGGAACATATGCTGATGGTTTGCATAATTGCTGAAAATTAGAAGTTGGATATATGTGAATAAGGACAAATTGGTTTCTGTTTTGTGATAGATTTGGAATATGTTAAAATCTAAAAGAACTTTTCTTTCTGCCAACTTATGAGTTCAAATGTTGAATTGTTTACTGCATCAAAATTTGGATTAGGAAACATGTGTAAGCTTCGACTTATGGAAGTTGATCCCTGTTTGGTTACTACTGTGTGAATCATGGATTGTTGCTATTTAGTTACGTGTGTTGGATATGAGACTATTACAACATTTTAAGTTATGTTCTCTATGACTGGGTTCTAATTAATAGAGTGAGAATAATGAACTATATGAATGAGATTGACAATTTGTGGTTTAATAATTGTTTATTTAACGGTTTTTGAAGGTACTAGGGCGAATGACATTATCGCATTGAAGATGCCAGGTAAGTTGATACTTACTGTGCTTTGGTATTTGGACCCTACATCGCAAGAATTAGGATTTTATGCTGTGTGTTTACTAGATTTAGGTTATTTTAATGATATGTTTATTATACATTTGTGTGATCATATAGGACTGTATGTATTCTCGAGCATGTTGCATGACATACTTAATATATATAAATAGGCATGTGGGTGTTCGGGAGAAGTGGGGATGGTTTATCGTGATGACACCCCTATTGGAGTGCCTACTCCTATGTAGGGGCGGAGAGGTATAGTTAAGTCACATGAACCTTAAGATTCTCATTTCTCTTGTACTGAAATCCCCAATGTCTTTAACAAAAGTGATCGGTGACGGTATGCAGTGACACCCCTATTGGTGTGGCTGCTCGTCGGAGTTATGGTTAAGCTACATGACCACCAAAAGTATCCAACACTCTCACCCAACAGAAAGGATACGGTTCTTTTCTGTAATGCATCGCATGATCATACATCATATCTGCATTTCATTTTCTTATATCACTTATTGAGCGTTAGGCTCATTAGTTAGATCTTGTGATGTAGGTACGTACGATAAACAGGTGAACAAGTCAAAGAGTGTTGATGAAGGATTTGTACGGTTGGATATTGTGGCTGGCAGGGCTATAGAAATTAAAAGGAATTTATTTGGAAAAAGGGTTTGTAAAATACTTAATATTCTTTAAACGTTTTGTTTTAATTCCGCTGCGTTTCATAAAAAAAATTTTATTCCTTCTGCCGCAACTAATAAATATTTTAAGTAAAGAGTTTTAAGGATCGGATTTTATAAAGGAAGAAAGTTTTAAATTTCACGCGATTTTAAAGAAAAAAAAACCGGGTTGTTACAAAAAGAGAAACAGTTGTAACTAAATTAAGTTTTCTAAATTGTAATTAAATGGTTAGTTTCTTTCATTAAAATGGTTATGCTTCCGCAACATTTTAAATGCAAGATTTTTATAACGCTTCCGCATTTCATCAATTTGATTTTCATAACGAGTTCAACGAAGGGTTAGTAGCAATCCGGCTTTAGTGTCGCACTCTAATATCATTTTAAAAAGAAATTTCAATGGTTTTATAAAAGTTTTAAATTTTACGTGTTTTTAAGATAACGAAAAACTGGGTTGTTACAGTGTTGGTCTCCTTCTATGGTTGCAGAATTCCCCATATTCGGTTTCCTCTTTTATGAACTCCTCGTCACTATCCCCAAAAAAATGTTGCTTCTTGTGTCTTGTTGAATGAGGACTCCCTTTTT
Organism: Begonia loranthoides; assembly: GCA_022433065.1. Lineage (NCBI taxonomy): Eukaryota > Viridiplantae > Streptophyta > Magnoliopsida > Cucurbitales > Begoniaceae > Begonia > Begonia loranthoides. The sequence goes on along the minus strand of CM039471.1, from coordinate 29,806,426 downwards.
GTTGACATTGAGAACTCATGAATTGTTGGAACATCGATTGAATCTCGTCTATTTGGCCTTGTATGCTTGATTTGGCTCTGTGTGGTTGTGGCTCGGTGTTCAGAACAATGCTTGGATTTGCCTCATCTTTGTGTGCCGCTTTTGTTGCTCCTCGTGTCATCGTTAAGTTAGAAGAATTGAATTAGGAAACATCTTAGGTCTGTTACCAAATGATACACAGTGGAAGAGGATTAGAATATCACATAAAAATATGTATTGAAGTGTTGAAAATGTATGACTAATCAAATGTGGCTATTTTCAGGAGTGGTGGTCGACCGGGTGGTTATCGATGCGGTTGAGCACATCGATCAAAAAATAAGACAGTGGCGAATCTGAAAATTAGTCGATAGAGCAGTCGCGGAATCAATCGAGCTGCTCGATCGGTTTCTTGGGTTCCTAATCTTCTTAAAATTAACTTTAGAAAACTACAACTTTGAAAGATCATAACTCCTTCGTTTTAGAAACTTTGGACCTGAAATTTGGACCACGCCTTCTTGAATTAAATAGAAAATAACTCCTTCAAGAACTTTTGGAAGAATCTTCAAGAATCAGGAAAGATACTTGGAAGAACTCAAGTGCTCGGATTTAGCAATTAAGGAAACTTGTAACCTCCGAATGGATGACTTGTTCATGGAAGCGCCTCTTGATGGTTGGACATCACTTCACACAACCTTTCCCCAATGCGTATGGTTGTTGATGCCAATAAGAGAACTCACTCAACTCCAAGTGAGCTCAATCTTATGATGTTACTCACACAAGGATAACTTTGGATGCAACTCACCAAAGTGTTTGAAAAAGGAATCACTCCAATTTCGAAATAAGTAAAAGCTTTTTCTATTCAAACTTCAATGTCTAAAACATAAGCACTAGGGGGTTTTATATAGCTAATTACAAAGTATAAAATAGGAAATAACAAAATAGGAAACACATTAAGTGTTTGATCCTAATTGGCCGATTAGTAAGCTATAGTTTTAGTAACTTTCTAAAGTAAATATTTTAGTAACTGCTTGCTGGCTTTGGCTCCACGAAATGGTAATTTTTGGCAACTACTTTCCTTTAAGAATTGCCACTTGGATGGTTGCCAAATCCATGGAAGAATTGGCTAAGTTTTGTCCACTTGTCTTTGGCGAATTAAGGAAGGTTTCCTTAACTCTATTTTTTTTGGTCTTCCTTACCCTTCAAGCAGATCTTCTTGGGCTTCTTTCCATATTATTAGAGGCGTGGGCCCTGCTTGATTTTCTTGGGTTGATAGCTCTTCTATTTGAGTCTTTGATAAATTACCTTCCAAATGGTTGGAAGACCATGAGTTAATGAGACTTTGGGCCTTTGTCTTCACAAATGGACCTAGTAGTCCATCACATTCAAATGATAAAATCTTAATCTTATACTCATCGTAATAAAATTTGGGATATTACATTTGTACAATTAGGATACTAACAAATACATAAACAAATCAAATAGCACCCATAGAAGCAACATGGTTAAGGATGTGGGTGTGGGGTGACGGACTCCTACAAAATACAAATGCAATACTATGTCATACAAAGCCCACATAGTTACAATAACATATGAAAGTGTAACCCATAAAGGTGTCTTGTGAGCGTCTTACTCTATCTCTGCCACTACCACTTGCCCCACTAGTGGCAGAGTCTCCACCTTGACAAGAGCGAACATTATGACCCACACCCAGAAAATGGCTGCATGTCATGGGGACATGTAATACCCTGATTTTTTATATCAAAATTTAATCAGGATAATTGAAAAGAAATTGGAGATTTTTGGATTTATTGGATAATTATCAAGGTATTACCAATGACGTATTCGTTAGATTATTATTTTGGGAAATTATGGGATCATAATTATAATTAATGTGGAAGGAGAATTATTAAGGGACCTTAAATTAAAATGTTAGAGAGTGATTAATTGGATATTAAGGAAGGATTGGATTAAAGGAAATGAAAATGGAGGTTTCATGGAGTGAACAAGTTCAGATTGTGTGGCTTTGATTGGTCTGGTTCAGAAATCAAATAGAAGAAAGGGGAAGAGATATTTCAATTTGGCCTTCAGCCATTTGTGGAGAGAGAAACGAAGGAGAAAGGAGATCGGGACCGTGAAGAAGAAGAGTGAGCAAATGAAAGAGGAACAATGGGAGAGCGTGGGAATTGCGATGGCGGGCTCAAGCTTGGTCTGGGCTTCCTCGCGGCGTGCGCGTCATCCTGGTAAGTGGCTGGATGGCATCGCGGGTCGCAACTTGGGCTCTAGATCGGATTCTAGCTTCGGGTGAGGTGTAGTTTAGGTATGCTTAGTCAATTTTCCTCCTCCTTTACATTCGGTTAATCGGGCATTGGCGGGGATGATCAAAGCTATTGATTTCACGAGGGAACGATTGAAGGACTGGTGGTTTGTGCTGGACCGGCTGAAGGCCTGGGTCTAGCTTGCTATTGGGTTCAAACCGGCCCATTTGTGGCTGGTTCTTGCGGTGATGAAACTGACAACTCGGCGTGCGAAGAGCAAGGTGATGGTAGGGCTGTTGTAAGGCATGGCCGAGGCAGGGAATGGCATGCCTCCTGGTGGAGTAGAAATGCAATGAACAAATGGGAGAAAATGAGAAAATGAGTAGAGTGCTCTCTGGAGTGAGCCGGGTGCTCTTTGGAGCTAGTGCTGGCCGAGAAGGTGAGGTCTCTCTCTTCTGTGTTGGCCATTCAATTCCTATTTTAAGCTTGTGTATAACTTTGGCAACTTAGAATAAATATTTGTAATCAGGTTGGATAGAATAGTCTATTGTTTTGGATTTCTGAAGGAGTTTATTGGATGGAATAATCTGTTGGTTATTGTTAAATGGAATGAGCTATTAAGTTTGTCTTGTTTGTGAATTATCTGTGATTGGTATGAAAATAGAAATGTGTCCTGGGTTTATAAATCTCTCATGTTGCTATTGTTGAACGTGGGAGATGATTGGTGATTTTTCTCTGTGGTCATAAGTTTGATAAATATGTTTCCTGTTAATTAAAGTCTATATTCTATGAGTAAAATTCTGTTTGGATAATGGAACTATCCCCATTCTACAACTTTGCAATATCGGTAATTGTTGGGCCTTGGCAATGAGTTGCTAGACTTCACTGTTCTTTTATTTAGTTCTGGATTTTGAAATCAGTTGGATGATATGTTCCATTGTTTCGGGTACAAGTCACTAATCGGAATAATTATATTATGGAAATTAGGTAATGTAGTTTTATGACTCGATTTGGATATTGTTATTAAGCGTTGATTTACGGGCTGATAATTTATGGATGAAGTTATGTTGGTAATTATGGGTCTATAATTCATAAATGGAATCACGTTGGCCTTTGCTATGCATTAAACTTAGTTCTAGATGATATCAATCGATATTAATTAATTAAGATACGTTGTAATAATGAAGCGGTTTCATATAAGGAACTCGAGTAGATGAAGTATAACAAATAAGAATATAAATGAAGGTGGGAATAAAAAGTAGATTAATTGATGTTATTAATGATAGATGTTTTGATTGTTTAGGTACCAAAAAGAAGAAAGACAACATTAAGTGTGAACACCTTAAGCAATCGAGGTAAATGATATGTATGTGTCTTGGTCTTCAAGCCGTACATCATAAGAATAAGATATGCATGTTTCGTTGCTTACCGCTTTCCAAACATGTCTATGGTTTTTAATTGCATGTTTTGTTGTTTACTGTTTTAAAACATGTCTACAATTATTAATCACACGCTTCATTGTTTATTGCTTTTAAAGCATGTCTATAGTTTTATAGCACGTTCCGTGAATCGCACGTTGAATGTTTATTTATGCTTTCAGAACTTGTATGCATTCATGAGCATCATGCATTATGATTTACAAAAGCTTATGAAAATGAGTTTTATGCACAATTTTAGAAATAGATAATGAACGGATAATAACCTATAAAAAGTAAAGAAAAATGAATTTATAAATAACAAAAAGTAATGTAAAGAAAAAGATAATGATATGATGTGAGGCCGTTTAAGCCCTTCGTGGGCACGGTCATGAGCGAGCTTTCAGATTATGTCATCGTCGCTAGCTAGCTTTTGGATTATGCTATTTCTGCTCGTATCTATTGCAATGTCCCTGGATTATGGCGGGACAGTCCCTAGATTATGTCGGGACATAACGGCTAGTGATTAACTAGCTTTCAGACCATGCCATTACTGCTAGATCAGAGGTAAAAGACGAAAAGAATGACCAATGGTTAGCTAGCTTTCAGATTATGCTATTGCTGCTATACCAAATGTCATAACAGAAAATAGAAATATAATGATGATTAAAACGTAAAAGATACGAAGATAAGAAAAAGATGAGAACAGAAACTACATAATCTTTTTAAAAGGCACATCATGAGCATGTAATATGATAGGTATTATCACTTACTATGCCTTAGACTCATAGTTACTACTTGCGATATTGGTACAAGTCTGAGAGAAAATGACAAATAGATTTAGGAGCAGCTGATGAAGGACTTGCACACCGAAACTTGGGGCTGGTTAGGCTAACGAATGTAAAGAGGATTTGTAAAATATAAAGCAACACTTAATCAATTGTCTTTAAATGAACTATTTATGCTTTCGCTACGCTTTTAAAGAAAAAGGATTTTATCAAATCAGTCTTACACTGTTTAGTATTTCTTAACTGAGTTATTTACGCTTCAGCTACATTTTGAGAAAAGATTTTATAACATAATTTTCTACGGTTTATAACAATTTTGATAATGAGCCAAAGTAAAAAGGGTTTTAACGGTCTGGTTATATGATGAGGACTTTGATTATATTCTAAAATTTTTTTAATGAAGATTTATTTGTTTTACAAAAGTTTTTAATTTCACTCATTTTTAAAATAAAAGGTGAATGAATAGCCGGGTCGTTACAGTTGGAAGACCATGAGTAGATGAGACTTTGGGCCTTTGTCTTTACAGATGGACCTAGTAGTCCATCACATTCAAATGATAAAATCTTAATCTTATACTCATCACAATAAAATTTGAGATATTACATATGTACAATTAGGATACTAACAAATACATAAACAAATAAAACAGCACCCATAGAAGCAACATGGTTAAGGATGCGAGTGTGGAGTGACGGACTCATGCAAAATACAACTACAATATTATGTCATACAAAGCCCACATAGTTACAACAACATATGAAAGCGTAACAATCTACGCACATATGTCTTAGCAATAATGGTAAAACCCATAAAGGTGTCGTGTGAGCATCTTACTCTACCTCTGCCACTGCCACTTGCCCTGCTAGTGGCAGAGTCTCCACCTTGACAAGAGCGGACATTGGGGCCCACACCCAAAAAATGGCTGCATGTCATGGGGACATGTCTCATGCTGATTACAGTGTGACTACGGGGCTCGTTTGTCTCCCGAACTCTTCGTTTTTTAGGTCGACCTGGGAGTCTCTTAATTAGCTGCGACAAAATTGGATCCTGGTTTGTTTCAGGCCACATGGGGTGGCAACTGACAGGTCGAGCAAAGTGGTAGTACATCCTCATAAATGTGTCCCGATGATATGATACATGCACATAATCCTCATATGAAGTCCTCATGAAATTCATGCACGCATGGGATTCCAGTCAACTCCCATAGGCCACAATTACATGTTCGCGTGTCCAAATTGACTACATACTATTCATTACCGTCACTAACCTAAAACCAATTACCTCTTGCAAGTGTTGGACACCAATTTTGGGCCGCATGCTGCAGCTTTGCAAGATTCTTTTTAATCTTAGGAAGCAATATGTAATGACTCAGATTTTTCTTTCATTGTAAAATTGCGTGAAATTTAAGACTTTTCTTTTTCCTTAATAAAACATCGAAAAATCTTTTGTTTAAAACTCCTTTAAAATGTGATCAGCGTTCCTTTCTAAAAACCTATGTAATACCATGGCTTTTTATATCAGAATTTAATAAAGATAATTGAAAAGTTAATGGGGGTATTTGGATTAATTGGATAATTATCGAGGTATTATCAAGGACGTAATCGATTGATCATAATTTAATGGAATTTATTGCATTATAATTAGGGTTAAGTTACTAGGATTTTTTTATAGAGTTATTAAATTAAAAGAGAAAAGAAAGTGAGATTATTAGAATTAAAATGTAAGGATAATTAAAGTGGGGATTTAATTGAAAGACATAAATAAAAGGAAATTAAAATGGAGATTTGAGAAGGAGAATCGGTTCAGGATGTGGTTTGGTTTGGGTTCATGCTTGCTGGTTCGGTTTTTTGGAGAACAAATGAGAATGGGAGAGAAATTTGATTTGGCCTTTGGCCATTTTACGGGAGAACCGAAGAGGGTGAAGGGGATCGTGATGATGGAGACTAAGAGCAATCGGGCGAGAGAGAGAGAGTGCGACGGCAAGCTCGGGCTCGGCTGGAGTTCTCTCAAGGTGGGGAGACATGCAGGCTAGCATTGCAGACGAAACAGAGCGGTGACTCGCAGCTAGGGCTCGGGATCGGAGCTCCCGCTAGCTGCATTTTCGGCATCGGTTTGAGGTAAGTTCGGCTGATTCCTCCTTCTCCATTGTGTTCTATTGATTGGACGTTGGCAGGGACGACGAGCTGACGGTAAGGAGGCAGTGTGCAGCGTGATGGACGGCTCGAGTAGGGGAGCATCGATTCGTGATGGGCAGTGGCTGGTCTGGTTCGCGATTTTGTCTGAACTGATTTGTCCTGCTCTGTTGGAAGGGACAGTAGCGTGTGTGAGGACTGGTGCAATGCCAGGGTATGGCCTTGGGACATCCATGGGTGTCCATGGTAGAGTCATGGTGGGAGTGGTCCCTGGTGGAGTAGAAATGCAGTGAAACAGAGGAGAGAAAATGAGAAAAGATTTGAGAGTACTCTAGAGTGAGTCGAGTGTGTCCTCTCAAGAGAATTTTGTAGGAGGAGAGAGGTGAAGCTTCTGGATGCTTAGGGTCTGCTCCGGTTGTTCTGGCGAGGAAATGGCAGTTTTTTATTCAAGCTGTAGGTTAATTTGATAAGTAGAAATAATGAGGAAACATTGATTCTGCCTTTTGTGTTGAGTTCTGGAAATGCATTCTGCTGTTGGATAATAAGCTGCTGTTTGGTTTGGTTTGATTTGGTGACTTGAATATATATCTTGTGATTAGCTGAATGTTAATAAATTAGAATTGGTTTTGATGCTGAGGAATAAGTTTGTGGTTCTACTGTTTGGTTAGTGACTTAAGCGATATTATGTGAATCCTGTTATGAGAATTGATAGATAATGGTCCTCTACTACATATGGAAATTATAGGATTTAAATCAAGAGACTAATGTGTGATAGAATATGCTATGTCTGTTATTGGTCTACAAGCATAATTGATTGGTGCTCTGTTAATTGTATTAGATAGTGCATGGTTGTCTGAGTTCTGTTATTGTCAAAATTAAAGGATTGGGTTTATGTTTTGAGAATTGGTTTTGGTGTTAGCATTTGGATATAAGTTATTAATCTGTTTAGGCTGTTAATCTACTGTTTGGATGAAAAATAATGAGATGCCCTCTGTTGGTTAATAATTTGTAAACTGTTGCTAACTGTGGAGATATTGTGTACTACAGAATGTTAGGCCCTCTGCTGTGTTAGTTGGACTATTGCAACAATCTATGAATTGTTCTGTGAAGCATGTTGTTAATTTGCATGTTAGGATGATTGATCTCCTGCGCTGTTATTTGGATAAAAAGGGATAAATTAATGGTGTTGGCAATTAATTAATATTGGAATTAATTAATTAATTAAGCTAAGTTATACTAATGAAGTGGTTTCGTTTAGGAAACTCCAGTAAGTGATAAATAAGAATTTAGGACATGAAAAGACGATAAGATTAATAAGTTTATTAATTGATTAAGTTAATGATTAAGTGTTATTAAATTGTGAAGGTACTAAAGAAAGAAGAAAAGAATAGTGAATAAGTGTTAAACGCTGTAAGGAAATGAGGTAAGTGATACATGTGTGATTTGGTCTTCGGGGCCTACATCGCAAGAATAGGATATGCATGTTTCGTTGCAACCGCTTTCCAAGCATGTCTACAGTTTTTAATAGCACGTTTCGTTGTTTACTGTTTTTATAGCATGTTTAAAGTTGTTAATAGCATGTTTCGTTGTTTACTTTTTTTACAGCATTTCTACAGTTTTTATAGCACGTTCTGTGATTCACACGTTGAATGCCTTTTTTTGTTTCTATATTAACTGTTAGAAATTGTATGCATTCACAAGCATCATTCATCACCATTTTCAAAAGAATACGAAAATGAATTTTTGTGCACGGTTTTAAAGAATAGTTTAAAGGATGCTCACTCATACTAAGTGTACGGTGTTCTTGAGGGCTGATCACTCAAAGCGGACTACCATAATTTAGGCTGTAGGAATATCCATTTTACTATGAAAAGTGAAATAGATAATAAACAAATAATAAACACTAAAAAGTAAAGTAAAACGAATAACAAGCAATAAAAAGTAAAGTAAAACAAATAATAAGAAAAGGTAACGATATGATGTGAGGCTGTTTCAGTCCTTAGTGGGCACGGTTGCTAGTGGACTTTCAGATTATGTCATTGCCGCTAGCTAGTTTTCGAACTATGCCATTGCTGCTCATATCGGTTGCAAAGTTCCTAGATTATGCTGGGACAGGATAGACAATGGTTAGCAGGCTTTCGGATTATGCCATTGTTGCTATATCGAGGTCATAACAGAAAATAAGAAGATAAAAATAAGAATAACGGCCAATTAGCAGGCTTTCGGATTATGTCATTGCTGCTATATCAGAGGTCATAAACAGAAAATAGAAAGATAATAATTAAAACGTAAAAGATAAAAGATAAGAAGAAAAATGAGAACACAAACTGCATACTGTTTTTAAAGGGCACAACATGAACATGTAGCATGTTAGGTATTATCACTTACTGAGCATTAGACTCATAGTTTATGACTTGCGATGTAGGTACAAGTGCAAGAGAAAATGACGAACAGATTTAGGAGCAGCTTATGAAGGATTTGCGCGGACGAGACTTGTGGCAAGTTAGGCTAACAAATGTAAAGAGGAACGAATTTGAAAAATATAAAGTAACACTTTATTAATTGTTTTTAAATGAATTATTCATGCTTCCGCTACATTTTTAAAGAAAAAGGAATTTACGCTTTCGCTATCTTTTGAGAAAAGATTTTTATAACTATAGATTTTTACTATTTATAACGATTTTGGTAATGACTTAAAGAAAAAGGATTTTAACGGTTCGGTTTTAAGAAAAGAACACTGACTTCAATTTAAAAGGTTTTAATAAGGATTTCAGTTGTTTTATAAAAGTTTTAAATTTCACGCATTTTTTAAAGAAAATAAATAACCGGGTTGTTACGGTTGGTATCAGAGTAACTGCGTTTTAAAACCGATTCTGTAAATTGCCTACCAACATAAGCTTCGACGTGGAAATACTCCATCAACTGTAAGTACATACTTAAATTATGCCTAAGTATCTATTTTAGTTAACGTAACTTCAATTATTCATAAATATTTATTTTAGTCAACGAAAAATAAATTCAAAATAAATAAATAAAATATACATAAAAGTAAATAAAATAAATTAGTAAGAAAAATCAATGAAGAATATCTCATTAAGCAAAAATAAAATATAATAATAATAATAATAACAATTTATTATTACTCTCTTATACTGATAAATTTTCAAAGAAATTATAAATTCCTAATATACGAAATCAATTTCTTAATACACGACGGAAATATATAGGAATAGAACAAGGAATTTAAAATTTTGAAGTAAGTGGGTCTATGGAAAAAAACGATAGTACTACTGTGTTTGGATGAAGATACCTCCTATTGATTAAGTGAGATGATAAATAGTACCAAATCTAATTAGATTTTATAAGTTTTGGAAAGGGTGAAGAGAAGTGAGAGAACCCACCCAAGTTTTTAAATGAAAAAAAGAAATAATGGAAAACAACAACTAAATTTAGTAAACAATTTGACAAGGTTGCTTTAGTTGAAAATGCTTAGATGGGGAAAATAATTTTAATGGACAGAAAGGACATTTGAGGATTCCACACTAAATTGGATTTTAAGGATGAAGTGGAAACATATATAGATACAAAAACGGGTATAGAAACAAAAATAGAAATAGATACAGATACGGATACAGATACAAATACAAATACAGATAAGAAGACAGAGATGGATACAGAAACGTAAATGGAAACGAAAACAGAAACGGAGATGGACACAGATACAGACACAAATAAGGACATAGATATGAAAACAAAAAGGGATACAAAAATGGATACAAAAATAGAAACGGAGACGGATACAGATACAGATATGGATACAGATACGGCTACGAAAACAGAAACAGAAATGGAGATGGATATGGATACGAAAATGGAAACGAAAATGAATTTCCAGAAATGAATTTCTAGAAATGGATACGGATACAGATACAGATATGGAAACGAAAACAGGAATATAAATGGAAACAGACACGGATACGGGAACAAATACGAAAATAGAAACTGAAACTGCAATAAAAATGGATATGAAAATGAAAACAAAAATAAATATGGAAATGAAAACTGAAACAGAAACGAATACGGATACAGGAAGGGATACAGATACGAAAACAAATACAGATACAGAAATAGACACGGACAAAGAAACAAATACGGAGGCGGAGACGAAGACAGAAATGGATATGGATACGGGAACAAAAATGAAAACAAAAATAGAAATGGAAACGGGTATGAATATGGAAAGGGGAACAAGACTGAACAAGGATCTAAGAGGAAAAATGAATGATAGATTTGACGGGAGTGTGGAAGCATCGAACTCATCTATGGAGATGAGTAGCGACTTAGAAAGGCAAGAAAAACTAAATTATGAGTTGGATACTGCTCTAATTAAGATACTTGTGTTGGGTCGTGTCCTAAGTGTCAAAGAAACCATCATGGTCAGTGTAGAGCCAGTGCAGGGCAGTGTTTCAAGTGCAGCGAGATGGGACATTTAGTCAAGAATTGTCCAATGTTGGGAAGGAAACCAGCAAAAGTTGTAGCAAAGTGACTTCAATCTCGATGGATGCGAGTGAAAAGTGTGTCTGTAGGGTCGTATGTATGAGAGGCGTGTTACGCAATGTCTGTAATTTATGTTATTGTATTGAATTTTGAATCAAGATTTGGTCTTTGGAACCATTAAGAATATAATGCAAGTGTTACATCTGCAAGTTTCCTTTTGTCGTTGTTATGATTTGGTTGATGAGCGCTTACGTCTAGCTAAATTTCGAGGACAAAATTTATCTAAGGAGGGAGGAATGTAATACCCTGACTTTTTATATCAAAATTTAATAAGGATAATTGGAAAGTTAATTGGGGTATCTGGATTAATTGGATAATTATCGGGGTGTTATCAAGGACGTAATCGATAGATCATAATTTAACAGAATTTATTGGATTATAATTAGGGTTAAGTTAGTAGGATATTTTATTGAGTTATTAAATTAAAGGAGAAAAGAAAGTGAGATTATTAGAATTAAAATGTAAGGATAATTAAAGTGGGGATTTAATTGAAAGATAGGAATAAAAGGAGATTAAAATGGAGATTTGAGAAGGAGAACCGATTCAGGATGTGGTTTGGTTTGGGTTCATGCCTATTGGTTCAGTTTTTTGGAGAACAAATGGGAAGGGGAGAGAAATTTGATTTGTCCTTTGGCCATTTTATGGGAGAGCCGAAGAGGGTGAAGGGAATCGGGGCAATGGAGACTAAGAGCAATCGGGCGTGAGAGAGAGCGCGACGACGAGCTCGGGCTTGACTGGAGTTCTCTCACGGTGGGGCAACGTCCAGGCGAGCATTGTAGACAAAGTAGAGCAGTGGGTCGTGGCTAGGGCTCGGGATCGGAGCTCCTGCTGGCTGCATTTCTGGCATCTGGTTGAGGTAAGTACGGCCGATTTCTCCTTCTCCATTGCTTTCTATTGATCAGGCATGGGCAGGAACGACAAGCCGACGGCAAGGAGGCAGTGTGCAGCGTGATGGACGGCTCGAGCAAGGGAGCCTCGGTTCGCAATGGACAGTGGCTGATCTGGTTTGTAGTTCGGTCCGAACCAGTTTGTCTTGCTCTGCTGGAAGGGACAGCAGCGTGTGTGAGGAATGGTGCAATGGTAGGGCATGGCCTTGGGTGTCTGTGGTAGAGGCATGGCCCAAGTGCTCCCTGGTGGAGTAGAAATTTCGTGAAACGGAGGAGAGAAAATGAGAAAAGAGCTAAGAGCTCTCTGGAGTGATCCGAATGTGTCTTCTATGGAAAATTTTGTAGGAGGCTGAGAGGTGAAGCTCCTAGATGCTTCGGGTGTGCTGCGGTTGTTCTGGTGAGGAAATGACAGTTTTTAGTTAAGCTTTAGGTTAGTTTGATAAGTAGAAATAATGAGGAAATATTGATCTGTTGTGGAAATATTGATTCTGCTTTTTGTGTTGAGTTCTGGAAATGCATTCTATTGTTGGATAATAAGCTGTTGTTTGGTTTGATTCGGTGACTTGAATATATGTCCTGTGATTGTCTGATTGTTAATAAATTAGAATTAGTTTTGATGCTGAAGAATGAGTTTGTGGTTCTGCTGTTTGGTGAATGACTTAGGCGATATTATGTGAATCATGTTATGAGAATTGATAGATAATGATCCTCTACTACATATGGAAATTATAGGATTTAAATCAAGAGACTAAGGGGTGATAGAATATGCTATGTTTGTTATTTGTCTACAAGCATAATTGATTGGTGCTCTGTTAATTGTATTGCATTGTGCATGGTTGTCTAAGTTCTTTTATCGTCAACATTAAAGGATTGGATTTATGTTTTCAGAATTGGTTTTGGTGCTAGTTGTTAGATATAAGTTATTAACCTGTTTAGGCTATTAATCTACTGTTTGGATGAAAAATAATGAGATGCCCTCTGTTGGTTAATAAACTGTAAACTATTGCTAACTGTGGAGATATTGTGTAATGCTGAATGTTAGGCCCTCTACTGTGTTAGTTTGACTATTGCGATAATATATGAATTGTTCTGTGAAGCATGTTGTTAATTTGCACGTTAGGATGATTTATCTCATGCCCTGTTATTTGGATAAAAAAGGGATAAATTAATGGTGTTGGCGATTGTTGGTTTTGGATCCGGTTCACCAATCAGGATAAATATATGCTCGAAATTAGATTAAGTTATGGAACGTTCACTTAGTTGATAAATGTAGTTATATGCCTTGATTAGATATTAGTATTGGAATTAATTAATTAAGCTAAGTTATAATAATAAAGCGGTTTCGTTTAGGAAACTCTAGTAAGTGATGAATAAGAATTTAGGATAGGAAAAGATGACGAGATTATTAAGTTTATTAATTGATTAGGTTAATGATTAAGTGTTATTAAATTGTGAAGGTACTAAAGAAGGAAAAAAAGAATAACGAATAAGCGTTGAATGGTCTAAGAAAACGAGGTAAGTGATACGTGTGTGTTTTGGTCTTTGGGCCCTACATCGCAAGAATATGATATGCATGTTTCATTGCTTACCACTTTCCAAGTATGTCTACAATTTTCAATAGCATGTTTCGTTGTTTACTATTTTTATAGCATGTCTACAATTGTTAAGAGAACGTTTCGTTGTTTACTGTTTTTACATCATGTCTACAGTTTTTATAGCACGTTCTGTGATTCATATGTTGAATGTTTATTTATGTTTCCATATTCACTGTTAGAAATGGTATGCATTCAGGAGCATCATGCATCACGATTTTCAAAATAATACGAAGATGAAATTTTGTGCATTAAAGAATGGTTTAAGGGATGCTCACACATACTAAGTGATGCACAAGCGGAAGGGGTAAAGAAATAACCTGCAAGTCGTTAAGCAAGTGTTGAAGAAGGAAGAATGTTGGAAAAACTAGGTGGGCTACTCCTAGAGGCAACGGTCCACCGTGCGGTCGACCTCAAAATGACTAGAAGCAAAAACAAGTCGACCTTACCATTCTTTCCTAAATTTTCTACAATTTCAATTATGGAAAGTGGACTTTGAACGTGCGTAACTTTTTCGTTCGAAATTCTTTTGAGCGGATATTTGGCCCAAGTCTTCTTGAGTGGAATAAGAAAATAACCCTTCAACAATTTTGGAAATATCGTTTAAGAATTGGGAGATATTCAGAAAACAAGATAAGTGGTCAGAAATAGAAAGTAGAACAGCTTGCACTTACTTTTTGTTGACTTTGCGGATGGAGACTTGATGGATGGTTGGATACCACTTCACACAACCTTTCCAAAGAGAGTAGGGCTGCGGATGCCACTCAAGAAAGTGCACTTAAGCCTAAGTGAACTCCGCCTTGTCATATGACTCACACATGAGGAACTTTGGGTGTAACTCACCAAAGCGTTTGAAAATGGAATCTCTTCCAATTTCAAAATTAGCAAAAACTATTTTATATTCAAACTCCAGTTGTTTTAAACATATGCATTAGGTGGCTTTATATAGTGTTTTACAAAGCATAAAATAAGAAACATTAAAATAGGAAACAATAACCCTAATCAGCTCATAGAATAAGTTGTCCAATTTTCTACTAAATAGAAACTAGGTTAATTAATTAAAAGAATATTAAATTAGTATCTTTCTTTCTTTCTCACCAAGTTTAGATGTATTTGGCAGCCAATCCATGTTGGTGCTCGTCCACTTGGATGGTTTACATATAGGGATTTCCTTGGTCTCCAAGTTTGGACACTTGGACTTTCCTTGTTCTTTGCTCTATGTTCTGTGGGCTTTTGAGATAGCAAATGAAGTCAAAATTTAGTGATCCAACTCATGATAAAAAGCTTAGGAATTCAGCTAAAATCTGTATGAAGCATGCAGTTTGAAATGATGTCGTCTTGATTGCCAAAATAGTCTAATACTCGTCCGAGGTCAAAAGGAAGACAATTTTTGGAAAGTCTTTCTATTTCTCTTTCATTGCTCTTGAACTTCCACCTATGTTTAACCTTGAATCTTTCCACGATATTATTTGCAACTTGATTAATAATAGAATGAACCCGTAGTCCATCATTCTCTTGGGGTTGAAAAGGATTCGATCTTGAATCAAGTCTTGCATTGCCACAATCTTTATTACCATAATAAGAAGGATCATCATAGCCTACCAACATTGCAATTTCATTAATTTTTTCATGAATATAATAAGGAAACAAGTCTTGTTTGATGTAGCCAACTGATGATATTAAGATTTCTGTAAAAAGCTTTCCATGCTTGAATAATAACTCGAATAAGAGATTTTCATTCTTTGTCTTCGAGTCAGAAATAATGTAGGCCACAATAATGACTACCATAAATAAAAGTTTGAGAACTCCTTTAAGTATATGTGGTCAAAGAATAATATCTTCAAAATATTCCTTAATCAAATAGGAAGATGTGTCTTGGCTTTGAAATTTTCATTGACTTTGAAATCTCCATAAATAAAATAAGGAAATAATACTTGTATGGTGTGGTAAGCCTATAATAGGAAGAAATTCACAAACCATTTTCCATAATTGAACAAAAGCTTAGGAATGTCGTGGATACCCCTTTGTAATTCAAGGATTTTCATAAAAATAGTTGTGAGAATACATTTGAGTATGTGTCGCCAAAGAACAATGTCTTCATAAAATTTTGAATTGCCTTTTCCTTAACTTGACTTATTAGGAGCCCCACAATTACTTTCCTTAGAAGTGATTTTCGGATTCCATGAGTTGTCATACCAATCTTGCCACCTTTGGAAACAAAATCTTTGAATTGGAATATTGGCCACTAACTTCCTCTTTCCCTTTTTGCAATTTATCATATAAGAAAAATAATCCAACAATTTATTCTTGAACAATGATGCACAAATAGGTAAGTAGTTTTTGAAATCATAAAACCACTTAATTTCGAGAATATCCTTGTTGCCATAAATGTCTTGCCTAAGAATCAACTTAATATCTTCATGCAATAGCAAGGTTGTCCACAAGAAGCAATAGGTTTCCATAATCCAAAAATAGTAATTATATTCAACCAAATCAACTTTTTCCATATTGCCATAAACATAACCAAATATTACTTTATTCCGTCCAACTCTAAAAATCCAAGCAGTCAATTTATCCATCAGCATGTACCTCTTTGTTGTAAACATAGCAATTTTCATCCGTTTCCTTTTAATGCATAACAATCCATATTAATTTGCTTCGAGTGATGTGGAACTAGTTTTTCCATTCTTTCTATCCTTCCACCATCTTTAATGCATAATAATTAGGAAGGAATTTAGGATATTTGTCATGTAAATGCCCTAGTAATTCCCAAGGAGGATCACTTGTACTTGCCATATCACAAATCATATATATTAGTAAAGCTTTCGTAAGAAAATTCAGTCCAAGTTTGGTTTACCTCGATGTCATTTTCCTTAAAATCCATGGATGGCAAGTTGTCATCAATCATTCCATCTTTGATTAAAGGACAAGCCTTTCTTGTGTTTAAACTTTGGCCATGATTATTTCGATCCTTGTCAATGTGCCACCAAAGTTGTAAGAGACTCCATGCATTAATAACTCCAAGTTAAGCGCCTTAATCATGATCAAAAGATCCATGTTAGCACAAATTTCATCCTTAATAAATAAAGAGCAAACCTTGTCATTGTTGAAACTTTGGCTATGCACCATTTGTTCCTCAAGACAATCCTCTTGTAATGTTGTTGTCAAGGAATCATCTTGGCTTTCTGTAGGTTCAGATAATTGTTCCTCGAGACAATCTACTTCACTTTCTAATTCCTCATCACGGCTATGTGTTGGTAAAATCGGTGTGCTCAATATTTTTGCTTCAAGTTGTTGTAACAAGGCGATAATTTTAGCAAGTTGAGCATGTTGACTTTCAGAAAAATTTTCATACCTTGGGAGTGGTGGTGATGATGGAGCATAGTCACATCTCTCAATTATTAGAGCCATCTTGATTACATCTTCAATTGTGTCGTAATGCCAGTGTTCCATCATGCTTCCATTGTCATTGTGAAGTCTTAGGGTGAATCTTGTTATTGTTTCATCTTCTGTCTCTTGCAAATAATATCTTGTTTTTAGGGTTTTGAACTTGGCAGCATATTCTTTGATAGTGACCTTGCTTGAAATGTTTCAATTGATTGTAGAGTTCTTGCTCGTAATGGCCTGGAAGGAACTGCTCACTCATGAGTCTCTTTAATAGAATCCAAGTTTGAATCTCTTCGCCTCCTTGTCTTCTCTTTGCACTAATGTTGCTCCACCATGTGCTTGCATACCCCGTGAACCCGAGTGTTATTAGTTGCACCTTCCTTAATTCTAAAAATTTGTAACACTCAAATATTCTTTCCACTTTTTCTACCCACTCATTATAATAATCACTTGAGCCGTTTAATGGTGGGATGGATACCTTAGGAAAATATCATGAATTAGTAGAACGTTTTTGCACTAATACCAAATGATGCACCAACGGAATGGGTAAAGAAATAACCTACAAATTATGTTGTTGAAGTGTTGTTGCAAGTGGTTGAACAAGTGTTGAAGAAGGAAGAATGTTAGAGAAACTAGGTGGGCTACTCCTAAAGGAAATGGTTCACCGCGCGGTCAACTTCAAAATGGCCATAAGCAAAAACAATTCGAACTTATCCTTCTTTCCTAAATTTTCTGCAATTTCAATTATGGAAAGTGAACTTTGAACGCGCGTAACATTTTTGTCCAAGATCCGTTTGAGCTTAAATTTGGACCACTTCTTATTGGATAGAATAGGAAAATAACCCTCCAAGAATTTTGGAAATGTCCTTCAAGAATTGTAAGATATGCTAAACAAGATAAGTGGTCAGAAATAGAAAGTATGACAGCTTGCACTTACCTTTTGTTGACTTTGCAGATGGAGACTTGATGGATGGTTGGACACCACTTCACACAACATTTCCCAAGAGAGTAGGGCTACGGATGCCACTCAAGAAAGTTCACTTAAGCCTAAGTGAACTCCGCCTTGTGATATGACTCACACAAGAGGAACTTTGCATGTAACACACCAAAGCATTGGAAAAGGGAATCACTTTCAATTTCGAAATTAGCAAAAGCTATTTTGTATTCAAACTCCAGTTGTTTTAAACATAAGCATAAGGTGGCTTTATATAGCCTTTTACAAAGCATAAAATAAGAAACAATAAAATAGGAAATAATAACCCTAATCGCCTCATAGAATAAGTTGTCCAATTTTCTACTAAATAGAAACTAGGTTAATTAACTAAAAGAATAACAAATTAGTATCTTTCTTTCTTTCTCTCCAAGTTTAGATGTATTTGGTAGCCAATCCATGTTGGTGCTCATCCACTTTGATGGTTTCCATGTAGGGATTCCCTTGGTGTCCATGTTTGGACACTTGGACTTTCCTTATTCTTGCTCTCTATTTTGTGGGCTTTTGACGTAGCAAATGAAGTCCAAATTTAGCAATCCAACTCATGTTAGAAAGCTTATGAAGTCCGCTACAATATTTATGAAGCATGTATTTTGAAATAACATAATCTTGAATGCCAAAATAGTCAAATATTTGTCTGAGGTCAAAAGAAAGACAGTTTTTGGAAAGTCTTTCTATTTCTCTTTCATTGCTCTTGAACTTCTACCTATGCTTGACCTTGAATCTTTCCATGATATTATTTGCAACTTGATTAATAATAGAATGAACCAGTAGTCCATCACTAAGTGTATGGTGTTCTTGAGGGCTGATCACCCGAAGCGGACTACTATCATTTGGGCTGTAGGCATATCCATGTTACCATGAAAAGTGAAACAAATAATAAACGAATAATAAGCAATAAAGAGTAAAGTAAAACAGGTAATAAGCAATAAAAAGTAAAAGTAAAACAAATAATAAGAAAAGGCAACGATATGATGCAAGACCATTTCAGTCCTTAGTGGGCACGGTCGCTAGCGGACTTTTGGATTATGCCATTGCCGCTAGCTAGTTTTTGGATTATTCCATTGTTGCTCATATCAGTTGCAAAGTCCTTGGATTATGCCGGGATAGTCCATGGATTATGCCGGGACAGGATGGGCAATGGTTCGCAAACTTTTGGATTGTATCATTCCTATTATATTAGAGGTCATAAAAGAAAATAAGAAGATAAAAGATAAGAAGAACGACTAATGGTTAGCAGACTTTCAGATTATGCCATTGCTGCTATATAAGAGGTCATAAACAGAAAATATAAAGATAATAATTAAAACATAAAAGATAAAAGATAAGAAGAAAAATGAGAACAGAAACTGCATACTATTTTTTAAGGGTACAGTATGAGCATGTAGCATGTTAGGTATTATCATGAGCTGATCGTTAGGCTCATAGTTTATGACTTGCGATGTAGGTACAAGTACGAGAGAAAATGATGAACGGATTTAGGAGCAGCTGATGAAGGATTTGCACGGACGAGATTTATGGCTGGTTAGGCTAACGAATGTAAAGAGGAACGAGTTTGCAAAATATAAAGTAACACTTTATTAATTGTTTTTAAATGAACTATATATGCTTCTGCTACGTTTTTAAATAAAAAGGAATTTACGCTTCTGCTATGTTTTAAGAAAAGATTTTATAACTATAGTTTTCTACTGTTTATATAACGATTTTGGTAACGAGTCAAAGAAAAAGGATTTTGACGGTTCGGTTATAAGAAAAAACTCTGACTTCAATTTAAAAGGTTTTAATAAGGATTTCAGTCGCTTTATAAAAGTTTTAAATTTCACGCATTTGTAAAAGCAAATAATTAATCGGGTCGTTACAGTCAGACTGTTAAAAATCCTTTTTCTTAAACTTGTTATAAGCAGCGAAAAAATATAATTATAAAATATTTTTTCTCAAAACGTAATGAAAACATAAATTATTCATTTAACAAAGTGTTACGTGTTAATTACAAAACATTTTTCTCTTTTACTTTCTTTAGCCTAGCCAGCCACAAGTCCCGCTTGTGCAAATCCTTCATCAACTGCTCCTTCACCTATTCTCTTACGCGTACCTACACCAAAAGCAAGCTGTGAGCCCTAAGGGCCACCAAGAAATGAAATATGCATTATGATGTTGCCTCTAACTATTATGTCAGAATGTGATCCGCCCAAATTGTTCTTTTCTTTCCATTATACATTACTCGTACATCGAGCTGGGACATTGGAGGAATCTGTGGTGAAGAGAATAGTTTCTTTGTTAGCTTCTAACCACCTAGGGTAGACAAGCTCTTGCAACTCGATAAGGGAAGGGCATAATTTCTTCGAGTCTACCTGGTTAGATCCGAACTACCTCTCCATCCTCCAACTCCCCTTTTTACATTCATTTCTTTATCCATTTTCCTCACGTAAATGCATATGAATATCCACCCAAGCATGACATCCCTATTTGTTTCTATTATCGTGATGCATGTCAATGTGAAGCAATAATCACAACAATATAAAAGCATGAGACATGGAAATTCTACTAACGTACTATACATGGCGATATACTTTAAAACATGCTTGGCAATTAAAAGAAACAATCGTTATATAGACATGTTTGGTAATTTAAAGGAAGCAATAACAATATAGGCATGCTTGGTAATTTAAAGGAAACAATAACAATATAGGCATGCTTGGTAATTTAAAGGAAACAATAACAATATAGGCATATTTGACAATTTAAAGGAAATAATAACAATATAGGCATGCTTGGTAATTTAAAGGAAATAATAACAATATAGGCATGTTTAGCAATTTAAAGGAAACAATAACAATATAGAGATGCTTGGCAATTTAAAATAGACAATAACAATACAGGCATGCTTAGCAATTTAAAGGAAACAATAACAATACAGGAAACAATAACAATATAGACATGCTTGGTAATTTAAAGAAAACAATAACAATATAGGCATGCTTGGTAATTTAAAGGAAACAATAACAATACAGGCATGCTTGGTAATTTAAAGGAAACAATAACAATACAGGCATGCTTGGTAATTTAAAGGAAACAATAACAATATAGGCATGCTTGGTAATTTAAAGGAAGCAATAACAACACAGACATGCTTGGCAGTTTAAAGGAAATAATAACAATGTGCTAACATCCTAACCATCCTTAGAAATTAAATTAATAATGTGAGATCAACATAGGCATAATAAATAAGGTAGCATAGTAGAAGTGCTAACAAACAATCAAAGAAGGACACTGCTTGTGGTGTAGGGCCTCCACTGGCCATGACTCAATCCCAATTGTTGCCTCGAAGCTTTTAACGCATATTAGCACTTAATCGTTATCCTTTTTCTCCTTTTCAATACGTTCAGAATTTAATAACATTTACTCATTATTACCAATCCCTTAACAACCATTATGTTCTAACCAGAACATATTCCTTGAATTCCTAAATCACCCGTACTATCAACATTTATCTCAAAACTTTCCTCTAACTTATAGCTTCATATAATAAGAATACGAAAATCCAATAATAATCCTTAAACTGTAAACACCACAGATTACGAAATCCCATAGTAGGACTCAACCAACCAAGGAACATATTACACTTCACCCTAATCCAACTTAATAGCTTAATCCACTTCCAAAAATCAACAGAAACTTAACCCAACAGAATATAAATCTCGAAGCAGTAATTCATTCCCACACCCAACAGCAGCAGATAGCATCATATAAATTATTAGAGCATCGAGCCTAACCTGTAACGACTCGGTTAATTATTTGCTTTTAAAAATACATGAAATTTAAAATTTTTATAAACTGGCTTAAATCTTTATTAGAACCTTTTAATATGAAATCAGCGTTCTTTTCTTATAACCGAACTGTTAAAATCCTATTACTTTGACTTGTTACCAAAATCGTTATAAACAGCGGAAGACTTATTGATAAAATTATTTTTCTTTAAAAATGTAGCGGAAGCATAAATAGTTGATTTAAAGACAATTAAAAAAGTCTTACTTTATATTTTACAAAACCCGGTCCTCTTTACATTCGTTAGCTTAACCAGTCACAAGTCTCGTCCGTGCAAATCCTTCATCAGCTACTCTTTAATCTGTTCATCATTTTCTCTCGTACTTGTACCTACATCGCAAGTCATAAACTATGAACCTAACGCTCAGTAAGTGATAATACCTAATATGTTAGATGCACATGCTATGCCACTTTAAATATCTGTATGCGATTTTTGTTCTTATCTTTCTTCTTATCTTTTAACTTTTACGTTTTAATTATTATCTTTCTATTTTCTGTTATGACCTCTGATATAACAACAATGACATAATCCGGAAGCCTACTAACCATTGGTCATTCTTCTTATATTTTATATTTTATGTTTTAATTATTATCTTTCTATTTCCTGTTATGACCTCTGATATAGCAGCAATGGCATAATTCGAAAGTTTGCTAACCATTAGCCGATTTGTCTCGGCATAATCCAAGGACTTTGCAACTGATATGAGCAACAATGACATAATCTGAAAGCTACCTAGCGGCAATGGCATAATCCGAAAGCTCGCTAGTGACCGTGCCCCCTAAAAACAGTAAGCAATGAAACGTGCTATTAAAAACCGTATACATGCTATAAAAATAGTAAACAATGAAACGTGCTATTAAAAACTGTAGACATGCTTGGAAACCAATAAACAATGAAACATGCGTATCCTATTCTTGCGATGTAGGGCCCGAAGACCAAAGCACACACATATTACTTACCTCGTTTCCTTGAAGCATTCAACACTTATTTGTTATCTTTTTCTTCCTCCTTTAGTACCTTCATAATTTAATAACGCTTAATTATTAATTTAATCATTTCATCAACTTATTAATCACAACGTCTTTTCCTATCCTTAATTCTTATACATCACTACTAGAGTTTCCTAAACGAAACCGCTTAATTAATATAACTTAGCTTAATTAATTAATCACAATATTAATATCCAATCGAGGCATGGAACTATATTTATCAACCAAGTGGTCGTTCCATAACTTAATCTGATTTCCAGCATATATTTATTCAAACAACAGAGTAACGATCCACAATTCAATCCAACTCATTAAACATCTTTACTTCACAACCAAATAGTATTCCATCACAATAACTTATAGAGGATATAAACAACAGCAGTGCAAAACATTCATTTCCACATAAACAAAGAGCATATATAATCCTCATCCTTCCATATCAATATCCTTAGAATTAGGACAACCAACAAACCAATATTGGTGCTTCACCCATCCAACCAAAAGAAGGAATAATGCATATATATCAACCTATTCTAATCAGTTATGGTTCACAGATAACAAGCTACATAACATGACATATTCAACACACCAATCCCTAATATATGGCCACAACAAAATCACTAACAATGACATAAAATGCTTCACAGAAAGTAACTACTATTATTCAAAACCAACAGGTTATTCCATCCAATAAACTTATTTATAAATCCATAACTGAGTATCTCAAACTAATTAAAGCAATCCAAACAATACCCAATATCACTGTCAAACTCGAGAGCACCTCCCTCTCCTTCATCTTCTTCTTCTATCCTCCTCTATTCTCTCGGCTTCTATTTTCCTCTTACAGCTCTCGATCTACATCTCCAGAGTCCTATCACAGAACACTCCTCACTTCCCTCCCCTTTTCTCTTTAACTCGGCCGCAAACATCTCCAGCACATCACCACTCCCTACCACAGACACCCATGCACGTCCCAGCCATACCCTCACTTCATCGGCCATGCCTCTCCAGGAGAGGTTATCTCCCATGTTTTCCATCGAATTGCACACTGCTGTCATCCAGAGCAAGAACCAGTAAACCGGTTCAAACCAAACTACAAACCAGACCAACCACTGCCCATTACGAACCGAGGTTCCCCTGCCCAAGCCGTATATCACGTTGCACACTACCTCCTTGTTGTTGCCTCACTGTCCCTGCCAATGTCCGAACATTAGAACACAAAGGGGGAGGAAGAATCGGCTGGACTTACCTCAACCCGACACCAAAAAAACACAGTCAGCGGAAGCTCCAATTCCGAGCCCTAGCCATGACTCACCGCTCTGCTTCGTTTGTGACGCTCATCTGGATGTCGTCCCTCCGCAAGAGAACTCCTGCCTAGCCCAAGCTCGCCGTCGCGCTCGTCACCCTATCGCTCCTCGACACTCTCTCTGTCGCACTCTCTCTCCCTCTCGGTTCTACCTACACGAAATGGCCGAAATCCACTTGTAATTTCTCTTCCCCTTTTTTGTATCTCTTCAGCCAAGACCGAACTGAACCAGCAGTTTGGTTCAATCCCCCAACTCCCATCAACCGATTCCTTTTATTTTAAATCACTTCCTTCCTTTATTTATAGTTCCTCATTTTACCTTAATTTATTGCTCATTTTATTTTATAATTCTTTAATTTCCATCAATTAAATGTTTAAACTAGATTGGTTTACAGTAAACCAGTTTGATCCATATTTCTCCCCTTTAAATTCTAATTCCATTTAATTATCCAATATCATACTTCCTTTAATTAATGCTAATTATCATCAAATAAATTCTCAAAAATTATAATCTAATGAATACATCTTTAGTAATACCCTGATAATTATCCAGCTAATCCAAATATCGCAAATTACTTTCCAATTATCCTTATTAAATTTTGATATAAAAGTCGGGGTATTACATTCCTCCCTCCTTATACAAATTTCATCCTCGAAGTTTGCTCAGCAAAAGCACTTCTTTGGCCTAACAACCAAAATGTATGAATTTATGAAGGCCTATATTTAGCATAACTTTTCAACCAATATCTAGAATCACGTAATAATACCAAATCTTTTTACTGTCATCTATATCTGCTGTAACAGAAAGCTTGTATCCAAATTGTCCTCCCTTTTAACTGACAACAAGATTGATTTATGCCATATGACCAACTTGACAGCATTCAAAGCATTATTTCGTCAATCTACTACTCATTTTGCCTCTTAGATCCCCATTCCGTCTTGCTTCCCCTTCCGTATTCATACCCATTTCTGTTTTCATTTCTATTTTTGTTTCCATATCTATATCTATTCCCGTCTCCGTATCTGTTTTCATGTCCATTTTTGTGTCCGCATCCGTATCTGTTTCCGTATTCGTATCTGTTCCCGTATCCGTATCCGTTTTCGTATCCATTTCCATTTTAGTTTCCGTTTCAGTATCTGTTTCATTTTCGTTTCCATATCTGTTCCAATTTTCATTTTTGTTTTTGTTTCCGTATCTATATCTATATCTGTATTCGTTTCCAAAAATTTGTTTCCATTTTCGTTTCCGTATTCGTTTCCCTATCAGTCTCTGTTTCTGTTTTCGTTTCTGTAGACGTATCTGTATCCGTATTCGTCTCTGTTTCCGTTTATGTATCTATCTCCATATCTATATCCGTTTCTGTTTCCGTTTTCATAGTCGTATCTGTATCTGTATCCGTCTCTGTTTTCATTTCTGTATCTATCTCTGTATCTGTATCTGTATCCGTATTCGTCTCTGTTTTTGTATCTGTATTTGTATTTGTATCTGTATCTGTATCTATATCCATATCCGTGTCCGTCTTTGTTTTCGTTTTCATTTCCGTATCCGTATCCGTCTCTGTTTCCCTTTTTGTTTCCGTCTCCGTTTCCATTTTCGTATCCGTATCTGTATCCGTATCTGTATCTATATCCGTCTCCGTTTAAGTTTCTGTTTTCGTATCTGTATCCGTATCTATATCTGTATCTGTATCTATATCCGTCTCTGTTTCTATTTTCGTATCTGTATCTGTATCTGTATTTGTATTCGTATCCGTATCCGTATCTGTATCCTTATTAGTTTTCGTTTCCGTTTCTATTTCCGTACCTGCTTCTGTATCTGTATCTGTTTCCACTTCGTACCATGCATGTGGCTGAAAACTTCTGACAGAATCACTCTATTTCGAACTTCGACCCTTTACTTCTTCAAGGTCAAGAGTTTTTTAAACCATTTCAGAGTTAAGTCACGTTCTTGGTTATCTTGATTGAGTCTCACCAAAATCTCGCATCCTTAATCAATATAAACACGACATATGCTACCCTTTCCTCTTCCTTTATCTTGGCATATGCAAACATGTCTTCCATAGTTCAGAACCATTCTCTTTGTTGAACTCTACCTCGTCTAACTGTTCGTCATACTCTGGCTATGATACCTTTAATTGCCATCAAAATTTCTTAACTAAATATGTGTTCCTTGTTCTTTATACAATCTAAATTATTTATTACATCAACTTCTATTATGTTCACATCCCTTAGTTTCCAAAATATTTATTTTATTATTATTATTTTATTTTATTTTTATTTATTAATTTTTTAATCCGTACTTAATTAGATATTATTCATTTATTTTTCCTTACTAATTTATTTTATTTACTTTTATGTATATTTCATTTATTTATTTTGAATTTATTTTCCATTAACTAAAATAAATACTTAGAAATAATTGAAGTATGTACTTATAGTTGATAGAGTATTTCCACGTCAAAACTTGTGCTGGTAGGTAATTTATAGAATCAGTTTTAAAACACAGTTGCTCTGATACCAACTGTAACGACTCGGTTATATATTTGCTTTTAAAAATGTGTGAAATTTAAAACTTTTACAAAACGACTAAAATCTTTGCTAAAACCTTTTAAATTAAAATCACAGTTCTTTTATTATAACTGAACCGTTAAAATCTTTTTACTTTGACTCGTAATTCAAATCGTTATAAACAGCGGAAGACTTATGGATAAAACCTCTTTCTTTAAAAATGTAACGGAAGCATAAATAGTTCATTTATAGACAAGTAATAAAGTGTTACTTTATATTTTACAAAACCTGTTCCTCTTTACATTCGTTAGCCTAACTAACCACAAGTCTCGTCCGTGCAAATCTTTCATCAGCTGCTTCTTTATCTGTTCGTCATTTTCTCTCGTACTTGTACCTACATCGAAAGTCATAAACTATGAGTTTAACACTCAGTAAGTGATAATACCTAATATGTTATATTCACATGCTATGTCACTTTAAAATTTGTATACGATTTCTGTTCTCATCTTTCTTCTTATCTTTTATCTTTAACGTTTTAATCATTATCTTTCCATTTTCTATTATGATCTGACACCTCTGGTTTAGCAGCAATTGCATAATCCAAAAGCCTGCTAATCATTGGCCAATCTGTCCCGGCATGATCCCGGGACCTTGTAACTGATGTGAGAAGCAATGGCATACTCCGAAACCTAGCTAGTGGCGATGGCATAGTCCGAAAGCCCACTTGCGATTGTGCCCACCAAGGACTGAAACAGCCTCACATCATATCATTGCCTTTTCTTTACTTTACTTTACTTTTTATTATTTATCATTCGTTTATCATCTATTTCACTTTCCATGGTAAAATGGATATTTCTACAACCCAAATAATGGTCGTCTGCATCGGGTGATCAACCCTCGAGAACACGGTCCACTTAGTATGTGTGAGCATCCCTTAAACCATTCTTTAAAACCATGCATGAAAATCAATTTTCGTATTCTTTTGAAAACAATGATGCATGATGCTCGTGAATGAACACAATTTCTAACAATTAATAAGGAAATATAAATAAACATTCAACGTGCGATTCACAGAACATGCTATAAAATTGTAGACATGCTATAAAAACAGTAAACAATGAAATGTACTTCAGCAGGAGAAACGACAGAACACTTCTCTTCTGTCCCTCCCCCCCCCTAACTTAGCAGCAAACATCTCCAGCATGCACACCAGTCCCTGTCACTGACACCCACGCACGTCCTAGCCATACCTTGACTTCCTCGGCCATGCCTCTCCCCGAGAAGCTGTCTCCCACGTTTTCCACCGAATCACACGGTGTTGTCTTCCAGAGCAAGAACCAATAAACTGGTTTGGGTTGAACCGCAAACCAGACCAGCCACTACCCATCCCGAATAGAGGCTACCCAGCCCGAGCCGTCCATCACGCTGCACATTTCCTCCTTACCGTCGCCTCGCCATCCCTGCCAATGTCCGACCATCAGAACACAAAGGGGGAGGAAGAATTGGAGAGACTTACCTCAACCTGATGCAGGAAAACACAGTCAGCGGAAGCTCCGATCCCAAGCCCTAGCCGCGACTCACTATCACGCTTCGTCTGCAACGCTCACCTGAACGTCGCCTCGCCGTGAGAGAACTCTGGCCGAGCCCGAGCTCGCCGTCGCGCTTGTCACCCCGTCGCTCCCCATCGCTCTCTCTCTCTGTCGCACTCTCTCTCCCTCTCGGTTCTCTCTACACAAAATGGTCAAAGGCCACTTGTAATTTCTCTTCCCATTTTTGATTTCTCTTCTGCCAAGATTGAATCGAACCGAACAAGCGGTTCAGTTCAATCCCCCAACTCCTATCAACTGATTCCTTTTATTTTAAATCACTTTCTTCCTTTATTTATAATTCCTCATTTTACCTCTAATTTATTCCTCATTTTATTTTATAATTCTTTAATTTTCATCAATTAAATCTTCAAACATGATCAGTTTACGATGAACCGGTTCGATCCATGTTTCTCCCCTTTAAATTTTAATTCCATTTAATTATCCAATATCATACTCTCCTTAATTAATACTAATTATCATAAAATAAATTCTCATAAATTATAATATAACGAATAAGTCCTTAGCAATACCCCGATAATTATCTAGTTAATCCAAATATCTCCAATTACTTTTCAATTATCCTTACTAAATTCTGATGTAAAAGTTGGGGTATTACATAACAAAACAACATAGAGAGCATATATCTATTTATTGTCCAATAATTTGTATTTAATCTTGTAGAATCAAACCAAAGGCTATCACAACAGAGAAAAATCATCCAACAACAGAGAGTATTTATCCAACATAGTTCGTCCAATAACAGAACATGAACATTCATAAAATCCAGAATAAAGTTGAAAGAAGTCACCTACTAGAGACAACCGAGAAGACACACTTGGTCATCCATCACCAGAGAGAGAGAACTATCCTCTCTTTCCTCTTCTCCTCATAGAAGCTCACCGTTCACAGCTTCACCAGAGAGCATTTCACTCTCTGCCTCCCTTCTCCAGAGTCCGAGTCAAGAGGCTCATTATTTATATAACTAGCTACTATTTTGCAGGTGATATTTAATTATTGAAGCTTGAAGAGGAACCCTTCCATGAAGATGAAGAAGCCCTCGACATATACTCACTTGAAGTCCATCAATTTCCATTCGACTAGGACTTCCCTCCAACGGTTTTGATGAGCATTCTTTGGTCGATTCCAATAAGGCCAATTAGAAGAAGTTATGTTCAATTTCCACTTTAACGTATTGAATTAATTATGTTGGATTGACTACTACTGGTTGGATTATGTTTTGGATAATTTTAGGGTGTTTGTAATTGTTTTGATTTGAGGTGCTCAGCTAGCATGTTAGCTGAGCCCATACGCCCTATTTTTGTGAACTCAAGGGCGTTTCTGTAATTTCCTTTTTTCTCATTAGGGAAGTATTTAACCTTCCCTAATTAAACCCTAATGTCAATTTTGGAAACCCCCTTTTGCAACTACAATCTCCGTGAGAAGGATTCTCTCAAACCCTAGGTGTGTTTAGTTTGTTTTCACCACAAATCCTAACACCAAAACGTCTTCCTCTATAGTTTCTTGGTTGATCTTAGAGAGGAAGATTGATACTAGCTCTTCCACCATCTTCATTAGGAGGTGTATTTGGCATGAGGAGTTAGAAGATTGATTCAAAGCCAAGGTGGAGTGGCCTTTCCTTGAAGGACCCGAACCAATCGTAATCCTCGTCCGAGTGAGGATTTACGGACCAACTTGGTGCCACGATTTCTTCCCATTTTTCCTAAAGGTTCTTGCTATATTTTGACTTGAGAATAATTGTTCTTATGTGCTTGTGAAATGTTGGGTGGTATTGGTTGATTTGGATTCACAGTTTTAAAGTTGTGCAAGTTTTTCTTGGAGTACCACAAAATTTATTTTTCTGAAAGTATCATTTCCGAGTAGGTTCTTCTCCCATGCACAACTTTGTGTGTGCGATGAATTTAAAGGAGATTTTTTTGGTGTTATAATATCACTGGATTGTTAGCTGACCTGTAAATTTGGAATCAAGAAGTCGTATGCAACTCAAGTTCTGTTTAGTTTAATTTCATTGCTTGGGTTTTTGGATCTAGCTGATTGTTAATTGCAGTGTAGTCATTGCCAGAATTGGGATATATCACAGAGCCTCTCCCTCACACTCACTTCTCTGTAATTCGCAACGCCAGGACACTCATTGCTCTGTCTCTATTTCTCTTTCAACTCAGCTCACTCGAGAGCTTTCTTCTCTCAGCCTTCCCTTCATCTACATTTCTAATTCATTAGAGAGGCACACCTCACCATGCCTCTACCATCCATGCCATGCCAAGTCATACCCTAACTCAGCACCATTCCTCATGCACGTCCACGGTGTTGCACATTCCAAAACAAGAACTAGCAAGGACGGACCGGTTCAGACCAAACCGCAAGTCGGACCACAAGTCCTTCAGTCGTTCCAGCACGAACCATCGCCCCTACCATCGCCATGCCTCGTCCATTCCTCCGCCAACACAAAAATGGCAACCAAACATCAGAAGTGTAACGACCGGATTATTTATTTGCTTTTAAAAATGAGTACAATTTAAAACTTTTATAAAATGACTGAAATCTTTATTAAAACCTTTTAATATGAAATCAGAGTACTTTTCTTATAACCAAACCGTTAAAATCCTTTTACCTTGACTCGTTACCAAAATCGTTATAAATAGTAAAACACTATAGTTATAAATTTTTTTATCAAAACATAGCAGAAGCATAAATTCCTTTTTCTTTAAAAACATAGCGTAAGTATAAATAGTTCATTTAAAGATAATTTATAAAGTGTTACTTTATATTTTACAAACTAGTTCCTCTTTACATTCGTTAGCCTAACCAGCACAAGTATCGTGCGTGCAAATCCTTCATCAGCTGCTCCTTAATGTATTCGTCATTTTCTCTCGTACTTGTACCTACATCGCAAGTCATAAACTATGAGTCTAATGCTCTGTAAGTGATAATACCAAATATGCTACATGCTCATGTTGTGCCCTTATAAAAACAGTATGCAGTTTCTGTTCTCATCTTTCTTCTTATCTTTTATCTTTTACGTTTTAATTATTATCTTTCTATTTTCTATTTATGACCTATGGTATAGCAGCAATGGCATAATCCGAAAGCCTGCTAACCATTGGTCGTTCATCTTATCTTTTATCTTCTTATTTTCTATTATGACCTCTGATATAGCAGCAATGACATAATCCGAAAGCCTACTAACTATGGGTCATTCTGTCCTAACATAATCCAGGGACTGTCCCGACATAATCCAAGGACTTTGCAATCGATAAGAGCAGTAATGGCATAATCCGAAAGCTAGCTAGTGGCAATGGCATAATCCAAAAGCCCGCTAGCGACTGTGCCCACTAAGGACTGAAACGACCTCATATCATATCGTTGTCTTTTCTTATTATTCGTTTTACTTTACTTTTTATTGCTTATTATTCGTTTTACTTTACTTTTTATTACTTATTATTCGTTTATTATTTGTCTCACTTTTCATGGTAAAATAGATATTCCTACAATCCAAAGATGGTAGTCCGCTTCGGGTGATCAGCTCTTGAGAACACCATACATTTAGTATGTGTGAGCATCCCTTAAACCATTTTTTAAAACCGTGCACAAAAATCCATTTTTGTATTCTTTTGAAAATCGTGATGTATGATGCTCGTGAATGCATACAATTTCTAGCAGTTAATATGGAAACATAAATAAACATTCAATGTGTGATTCACAGAACGTGCTATAAAATTGTAGACGTGCTGTAAAAATAGTAAACAATGAAACGTGCTACTAACAACTGTAGACATGTTATAAAAACAGTAAACAACAAAACGTGCTATTAACAACTGTAGACATGCTTGGAAAGCAGTAAGCAACGAAACATGGAGATCATATTCTTGCTATGTAGGAACCGAAAACCAAAGCACACACATATCATTTACCTCAAAGCTTTACGGAGTTTTAGTAATTAAGCTTTTCTTCTTGATACCTTCAAGATTAATAACATTTATCATTAATCTAATCAATTAATTTATATATTACTCTCAACGTCTTTTATATTCTAATTTCTTATACGTTACTTACTAAAATCTCCTAAAGGAAACCATTTCTTAGTTACTACTTAGCTGAATAATTAATCTCAATATTCATTTCCAATTATCACCATACCTTTGTCCAATTAATAACTCAAATCTAAACCAACAGAACAGACAACATAAGAATTTCCAATAACATAGCATAAACTTCAAAGCAGTAATCCATTCCTTCCAACAACTTCATAATTCTATTTTATAATTGTAGGCAATAACTAATCAACGACCAATTGTGTAATTTGCAGCAAGACTAATTCCCACATGTTCATGCTTTTGGAAATAACTATCTAAGGGTAATTATTCACAATTCAAACCACAGAATATTAACCTAAGCAACAAAGCACATATTCGACTACTCATCACAGAATCAAGAAGTAAAAACCCAATAGAGGCCTTATTCACCAATATAGTATAGTCCTAACACTTTATCTTCATCCTTAATCCATAAAAACAAAGCCAGAAACCTCCTTACCTCAAGAATCGAGGAGACCCGAGAGAAGCAGCAGCAAGTCTAGTTTAATCTTGCACTCCAGTTAATGAACTCCACACTCACATTCACGTATCACCTCACAATATTCACACTTCTCTCAACTCAGGACTCACAAAACCCAGGGGATTACTCACTCTCGAATGGGGGAGATGAAAAATGCAGAGGATGCTGAGAGGACAACTTAAGACGTGAAGACACAGCTGGGTGTGGGTAGCTCACCAAACGGGATGGAAGATCATACCTTGCCGTGGAGGAGTTGCCCAGGCATGGGGGGAGCTGCTTCCTAGCATGGTGGAGTCATCCTCCTGTTGACTAAGTGGAATTCTAATGGCTAAACGACAGAATAGCCCTATTTTTAAAACCTATTTTTTTACGCAGAACTGGGCGTTTTCAGACGAGGAACAACATCCTTGCCTTGTCCGCGATCGTCCGAATTCAAAAATTCTAACACAGAGTCGCATTGTCGGATGAAGGAAGTTGTCATTGCCTTCATCTACGCTCGTCCGAAACTGTCCAAAAATCGGACAGATTCAAACTTCCTGTATCTGCGTGCGTCCGCCTTCATCCTAGCTTGTCCGAATTCTCACGCTACAAGCTTCGGATGAATTAGGATGCGAAGTCCTCATCCTGCATTGTCTCAAAACGCCGAGGACAGCGTGAAATGCATATTCATATGCAATCTCCTGTCCCTGTGTCGTCCGCTTGCATCCGAAAGCGCCAGCTACACACTTTTTCATCAAAATTCCATACTTTACTAACTCATAATATTTACCTCATAAATACACGACATAAAATAGCACGTACCATCTCACAATATAACATGCTAATTATTCCAATAATTAATTATGTCACATACACGAGGAAAATATTATCGAGGTATTACACGTAGAACGTATGAGGAAGAGATTATAGAATCAAATTAACCTTTTGACGTACCTCAACTCAAAGTTGGAAATTGCAGCCAGCGGGAGCTCTGAATTTGTGATTCGTTTGGTGACTTGGCGACACCGATCCCTTGCCCGCAGTCAGCGTCGCCGACCACAGCTCGCACGTCCACCGGACAACGTCGCATCACCGCGAGGAAGCTGCTCCGAGTGCTCCCATCGCGTCTCCCTCGCTCATCGCTCACTCTGTAATACCCCAATAATATTTTTCTCGTATATGTGATGTAATTAATTTTTGGAATAATTAAAATATTACATTTGCGTAATGACACGTGTTAATTTATGACGTGTATATATGGGGTAAATGTTGTGGAATAATGGAGTATGAAAATTGATGGAAAAATGCATAAAATGGAGAATTCAGACGCAGGGATAAAAATTGTAATTCGAAAATTCAGACGCACGGGGACTAATGGTCGCGTTCGAAAATGCATTTCACGTCGTCCCCGAGTTTTGGGACGATGTAGGACAAGAACTCTGCATCCAGATTTGTCCCCTACCTTCAACTCGACTTTTCAGACTGGCCTGGACGAGCGCAGACTGTGGCGGACGCCGATGTTTTGCATTTTTTCAATTTCTGGACAGTTTCGGACGCACGCGAATGAAGTTGAGGATGCATTCCTTCGTCCAAAAACAAAGCTCTGCTTGAGAAACGAGGATTTTGGACGAACGCGGATGAGGCCAAGACGCATTCCCTCGTCCAAAAAGTCCCAGTTCTGTGTAAAAATAGGGTTTAAAATAATAGAACGTATGTTGTTTTGTCATTAAAAATGCACTAAATCAACAAAGGAGACGAACCCCCCATGCCTGGACCATGCCGCCTCCACGTCGATGCAAGCTCTCCCTCTCCGTTTGGTGTATGACTGTCCCTCTCTAGGTAAGCTTCATCTACTAAGGGTTCAATCTAGGCCCTCTCTCTCTGTGTTTTGTTCTTTTTCGAGCAAGATTGAGAATCCTCTAGAGTGTGTGAGCTACGTGACAATTCTGAATTTTGTGAAGTGTGGATTTGTGAGGTTCTGTAAGCTAAGGGAACGCAAGAATTAAGCTGGGTTGTTGTTGCTTTGCTGTCCATGTAGGATTTCTTTAACAAAAGTAAGGATTGGATAGAGTCTTGGCCAGTGGAGGCCCTATCCACAAGTAGTGTCTGCGTGTTTCTTTATTATTCTATATTTTCTTTACTGCAAACTTATGTTTTGAATGATAGAGAAAATGATAATGCTACTGATGCTTAGACCTGTGAAATGAAGTAATGAACTAAACTGATGAGATGATAGGCTACGAATGAATAAACTCTATACTACTTCATGAATAACAATTATGTTTTGTTTAAATGAGCTGCACATTACCTTGTTCATTAGTATAGTAGACCGATCAATAATGTTGTTAATCTCCTGTACTAATTAGAAGCTGTAGTTTCTTTAAATGAGCATGCGTAGTTAATCTAGTTTATTATCCTGTAACTGTAAATCAAGTTGTTAACCCTAACTGAAGCAAAACCCAATTAACCATGTTTTACTTTTGAATATACACTTGCTTAGGATCGATTCATGTCATTAGCTCTTAGCGATTTATTAAACATGTTCTGTTTGCTTGTTATGCACGTCTATTTAAAATGGTTAAGCATGTCTAATTCATTTGAGCATCTCATGTAAATTACCAGTTAAAAGCATGTTAATTCGCCTTTAATATGAGCATGCGTAGTTAGCTAGCTTATTATTCTGTAACTATGAACTAAGTTGTTAGCTCTAGTTGGAATTAATACCAATTGAACCATGCTTTACTTTCGAATGTACACCAGCACTAGTCCACTTGCAGCGCTAGTCCACTTGCTTAGAATCAATTCAGGTTATTAGCTCTTAGCAATTTACTAAGCATGTTTTCGTTTACTTGGTATACCCATGCCTACTTAATATTGTTAAGCATGTCTAATTCCTTTGAGCATCTCGTATGACTTATCGGTTAAATCTCAGCATAAAAGCATGTTAATTACTAGTATGTTTGCCGTCTATTTTGTTGTAAGAAGCATGATAATTCGCTGTTATGTTCGCTATCAGAAGCATGGTAAATTACTGATTCATTTACTGCCATGTTCTATAAACTTAAGCATGTTATTCATTGTTTTAATTCGTTGTTTTAGTTCGTTACTATATTCATCCTTTCATTCGCTTTTAATTACTGTTATTCATTTATATGCATTGTTTAATTATCGTTATTTTTATACGATGTGTATCATGCATCATGGTAATTGAAACAAGTAGGAAGTGCCACCTCTAGGGTGACTACTCATATGCATTACGTGAGGAAAATGAATAAATGAAATGAATGAAAAGAAAAGAAATGGGGAGTTGGGGGACGGACGGGTAGTTTAGATCTAATTTGGTAGCTAGACTTTACGCCCCTCCCTTGTTGGGAACGGAACGAGCTACACACAGGAGGTTAGAAGCCGACCAATACTATTCCTTCACACATCTTTCAATCTCTCGCTGAATCTACGAGTAAATGAAATGAATGAAAAGGAAAGAAATGGGGAGTTGGGGGACGGACGGGTAGTTCCGATCTAATCTGGTAGCTAGACTTTACGCTCCTCCCTTGTCGGGAATGGGACTAGCTACACACAGGAGGTTAGAAGCCGATCAAGACTATTCCCTCACACATGGGTTCCTCTAATCTCTTGCTCGACGTACGATTATTAATGAAAGAATGAAAGAATGATATGTAAAGAAAATGTTGGTTTGGGGCGGTACCCATTCCAAAAGAATTAAAGAGAGGTATGATCATATTGGATACCTCACTCCTTACAAAGCCTTTGGGCTTACAGTTTACTTGTGGTGTAGGTACACGTACGAGAAAATGATGAACAGATCACAGATCAGTTGATGAAGGATTTGCACGGGGCTGGACTTGTGGCTGGTTAGGGTAAGAAAAGTAAGAGAGAAGAATTTTATAAATGTAAAGTAATCATTTATTTATGGTCTTTTTTAAATGAACGAGTTACGCTTCTACTATGTTTTGAGAAAAGATTTTGTAACTATAGTTTTCCACGGTTTAAATTATTTTCATAATGAGTTTTAAGTAAGATGTTTTAATGATCGAATTTTTAAGAAAAGAACTTTGATTTCAATTTGAAAGGTTTTAATAAGGATTCAGTTGTTTTATAAAAATTTTAAATTCAACGCATTTTAAAGTAAAGAAAAATCGGGTCGTCACACCCTCTCACTCTCCCTAGTTCATTCCCTCACAAAATGACCGCATGCCATTTTGTTTCTCTTTACACACTGCACCGGTTCAATGATGAACCAGTTCAACCTACCCCATCCATTTTAATCCCATCTCTTCATTCATTTTAAATCCTCCCCTTCTCATTATTTTTCCTTTAATTTTTCTTTTCCCCTTTTATTCTTCACCTACTTGATAAATCTTTTCTAAAATTCAACCATAATTTATTTCTTATTTACCTTCAAACCGGATCGGTTCACGATGAACCAGTTCAACCTCTTTATTTCTCATTCTTCACTTAATCTCTACTTTTTGGTCGAGAACTTTCGACCGACATACGACCACATATCGATCGAGAAGTCCAAAAAATGGACAGATTCAAATCCTCCTCGTCTGCAACGTCCGCAACTCGACCACCCATCGACTGAAAACCCACAATGCAGACAGAGGTGCATTTTTGGATGCAAGCCGTCGACCCAACTTCGACCCAAAACAGAAGGAGTCACCTTAAATGAATTTCGATCAAGGCACTCGTCTTAGCCTTGGCCGCAAGTCGAGTGAAAATCCGAATTGTACAACTTCCATTAAAATTTTGTACTATAATCACACCCAACAGTTTCCCATACGTTCACATGGTATTAATCCAACAAAATACCGTCCTGAAATATAATATATTTATTTCCTCCAAATTTGAGCGAGGATCGGTTTGTCCCGGGCTGGTAAGAGGCAGGCGTTGTAAGACTCGCTCAAATTATTAAGGCCCATGTCGCACTTTGGGACAGAACTAAAAGCTTGTTTTGACCAACACCTCGGGTTGATTTTTTGTTGATATGAGTGTATTGTCTGGTCGACCACAAGTAGTTTATTCATCTTTTTCTGAAATTGCAATGATGTTGTGGCTTTAGCTGCCTTCCACATGATATCTTTGTACATATTGCCTTGAAATTGTTTTTTAAAATTGACATACAAGTGCCTAAAGCAGAAATGATGCTCAACTGCTGGTGCATATTATTCGATAGCAGGCACCAACCTCTTCTATTGGTAAAAAATAAATGTCCATCCCTTACCTATCTCACAGTCTACGTCCAAAAGGAAGCAACACAAAAAACCAAGACCAAGAATCTTTGCATTCTGATTCAACAAGTGCCACAACAACTGGATAAATTTCATCATTAGTGTCAATGTTGATGGCTATGAGCAATTGGCCTGAGCATGACCCCTTCAGGTGACAGTCATCCAGGGAATGACAGGTCTACCAAACTCCCTCCAACCTCTCTTGCATACATCCAAACACATGTACATTCTTTTAAATATTGGATTTGGACGAGGTGTAAGATCATTCCTATCTACCACTAGCAATAATGTGCTGTCGAGATTAGATCTTTGAATCTCTTCTCCATATGACCATAGTCGCTTGTATTGTTCGTCACTATCCCCTTCATTCAGTTTCAGGGCTACATTCTTAACCCTTCTGGCAAGACTCTGGGTAATGTTGACATTAAAGACCTTCCTGACAGCCTCAATGATAGAAGGAACGTCCCACATAGGCTAACTTTTGAACCTATCCAAATATTGGTTTGCCACCCATTTGGCAAAAGGGTGTAGGCTTTCCATAGTGAGGATCGGTTTGTCTCGGGCTAGTAAGAGGCAGGCGTTGTAAGATTCACTCAAATTATTAAGGCCTATGTCGCACTTTGGGACATAACTAAAAACTTGTTTTGACCAACACCTCGGGTTGATTTTTTGTCATGAACAGGTGTGCAACTGATTATAGCTCTTAATTTGAAAAGTAAGTTCCCATTTCAGTTTTTTAAGTGTGAAGTTGCCAACTACATCAATCATTGCACGCGGCAGTCAACTGATGACATTCGCTTTTAACAAATTTTATCCCATGTCCATTCTTCAAAACATAATCAACCACTTTTCTCTAATTTTGTTCAATGGACTATACTTCTTCCCCAAACAGAGCTCTGAGGATGAACATTCTAGTTAAGAATGCATACTCTCTGCCCAATCATCATCATCTGAGTCTCGTATTGAATGAAGCTCTGAGTCTAGAGATAGCGAGATTGAATGCACCTCTATACCAGGTTCGTGATAGAACCAACATTACTCATCAGCCTCGACTACCAAACTAGGATCCACCTCCATTCCGTAGTTAATGGATACTTCAGCAATGGATGGTGCAACACTCCTCGACGTCATTTGATGTGCAGCACTAAAAAACTTCCTTGTTCAATTGTCGATTGTATTTAGGGATTTAGGGTTACTTGCACTCATAGGGACATCCTTCGCGATTATATAGTCAGAGTTGCCTTGGTTCAAGTTCACGCAACTTAATGAGGGACGTCAATCAAGATGAGAAACGATGTCATTTAGCGTTCAGAGAAGTCCCTCGACCACAAACGGACATCCCTCGACCAAAGATGGATGTCTATTTCCAACTGAACGACGTAGTCTTAAGTTGAGGGACGTTCGTTGTGAGGCTAGCAACGTCCATCATGGGTAGAACAACGTAGTCTCAAGTCGAGGGACGCCATTTTTGGCCAAGGGATGTCCGATATGTGTCGAGGGACATCTGTTTTGGATGAGGGATGTCCGTCTTACTTGAGGGAGTCTATGCTTTTTAAAAACGTAGGTGCCTTACAAGTGACCCTTCAACTTGGACTCCATCTAGACCGTCAATTCCCATCGAGGGGTGTCCCTCCCTCGATCCAACGGCGATTGTCTCTCATCCGCAGTGTAGATTGTGGGATGCATTAGCCTGGGAGTCCCTTGTCATTGCGGGACCTCCATTGTTCCTGCCTTGGACGTCTCCGTTTGACGGTCCTTAGCATTAACGAAATTGCGGCGTTAACGTCGATAGATTTGGAAGGGAAACGTGACTCCGAGATCGCTGGCATTCTTTTTCTATAGTTCAGAGTTTTAGTTGTTCAAAAATTTTCTTCAGGATTTGACTTATCGTTAATCACAAACTATAGGGTCTATGATATTAATTTCCCTATGCAAAATTTATATTTTATGCAGATTCATCTTAAAAGAATATTCAAATGGATAGCAAAAAAGATAAGATCTCTAGAAGCAAGATAAAGGAGTTTGAAGAGATTCATTGAATCAACTTATCTTTTTGCAAGTTATCATATAGAAGATTCCTGGGATAAAAGAGACTTTTTGAACGGAAAAATTGTTGTTGCTAAGAAGAAAATTAAACAAAGTGTTTTATCTTGTTTAAACTTGGGGAAGAAAAGATATGGTGAAATCATCCATTAAAAGGAAGACCTTTGCTGCATAAAAGAGGAGAGACAAATTTGAGAAAGTAAAAGATAATACGTCGGAGAAGACACGTAGGACAAGGCAAAAGAGATTCATCCTAACAACCAAATGGCAGTGGCCAGCAATAAAAGATCGTGACAGAATTCTTAAGATTCTAAGAATATCACAACATCAATTGCGGGACAGAATTGTTGTGTCAAAATAAAAAAAAATAAAAAAAATTGGCATTTCACAAAGAATTGAGTTGTAGTTTTCCCGTCATCGCTAGAAAATTATATGATCAAATTTTAATTTTTATTATGGTCTAATTTCTTAGTAACTAAGAGTAGATATCCAATGATCATACTAAATAACTTTGTAGTAAAATCTATGAAAATGGAGAAATCAATTCTAAGCCAAATTTATTTCTCGTGTTGAGCTAAACTATTGTCCTCATATTTATTTTCAGCCTATTTCTACTCTTAATCATTCCATATCTCACTCAATTATTTTCGTATCTTATTTTTGTGTTTTTCTTCGAGATTGATATTCTACTAATTCCATATTACTTGGATGCAACAACTCTTACGCTTGCGTAGTATTATAATTATACACAACAGTATGAATTTCCTTTTACCTCTCAATTCCTAAACACTGAGCAACCACAAAAACAAACATCAACACCAGCGAATTCATGGTTTATTTTGCCGACCTTGTCATCCACCCAAAGCCTAGTGTCATCCTAAAATAATTCAACTCTTGAAAATATTTTGAGTACACCATCTTCAAGTGCACTTCCACAGCTCCAGATTTGGCTAATTGTAGTTTACAGGTACGATAGAAGGTGGTCTCACAAATCATTCATATCCAAAGGTACCTGAACTCCAACAAGTTTCATCTTGCCAAAAATAGCTACTAGAAGAAGGAATATGTGATTTTGATGACAGCGAACCTGAACTTCTAGCCTCAATTAGCTGAATTCATTCTATGGCCAGTTTACTCAAGAGTAGCACAATCTCATCTACCAAGAGGACAATTGTTGGTTAATGAACCTGAGTGTGGAAGATGCTCTAAAAACCGAAGAGTCGTGGAGGCTATGAGAGAAGAACTTGGAACATTGTCTAGAAACTAAACTTGGACTTTGATTCCTTAATGCACACGGAATCATCCAAGTGTCAGAATTTTGTCTAATACAAGTAGTTTGGCGTATAGAATCATTGAAGCACGAATATACTAGAAATGGCTCAAGATATACTTAAGAATTGATTTCAGTTGTAGCATATATAAGTCAGCTTTTATTATGAGTGGTTGAATTTCTCTAATACAACAGCAATTTGGCGTATAGAATTGAGGCCAACAAATAAACCAAACGCAAGACAATGTAAAGGTAGCAGATATACCAAAAGAGAAGGCTTACATAAACTAATATGAAGTAGACTTCGATAATTATAACTTTTTAGGGGATTGAATCATAATGTAACTCAGCTTCCTGATGGGTCAACGATCCACTTAGCTTGGCATGGGTCCTGTTGTGCTAGGTCAGGCTAAACCAGTCTAACTCACATACAAGGTTTAAGAGCTAGCAGGGGTGGGTATAGTTTCCAAGAAATGAGTTCGGAATTGAACCAGGTAACATAATTAATCAAACCGTGAAATTCTTCTAGTTTAGGATCATATTTGTGTCTAGTTTCAAGGTAGGATTGAGTCTTGTCTTAAGGC
This sequence comes from Begonia loranthoides, assembly GCA_022433065.1. Lineage (NCBI taxonomy): Eukaryota > Viridiplantae > Streptophyta > Magnoliopsida > Cucurbitales > Begoniaceae > Begonia > Begonia loranthoides. Next base: position 29,764,486 of record CM039471.1, on the reverse strand, counting down.
CCAGGTTAAATTTGGGTGTGGACTGGATTTTGACTCAATTTAGACCACATTTGTGCGCCTAACCTCTATGATTCCGTTTGATTTTAACAATTCGATTCAATTCTGCCCAACTTGAGTGTGAAGGCATATGAGAGCACCAACAAATGGTGAACCTCAAAACAAGTTGTTTTGACAGAGAATTGGTAACTGTAGAAGCAGAAAACAAATCTTATTGGAAATAATATTCATCCCAACCAAACAAAAATACAGTAAAAGAGGGGAAAAATTGGCTCCTACCTCTCTCCCATCATCTCCACATTCCCTCCCACCAACTTGGAAAACAAATATAAACACTCTCAGCTGTGTCCTTCAAACAATGCGTGAGCTGCCAATGGATCCTCTAATCCAAGTAGAAGAGAGTTACAATCTTCCTCAGATTCTTAGCCTCCTGACAAGTTTCCATGAGCAGCCTACTATCATGAAACGCAAAGCAAATTACTTGTTGTACATGAGAAATTATGTCCATATTACACAACCTGTAAATTCACCAACACAATCCATCAGAGTTATGATCAAATTTAGTGACTTCAAATGACAATGCACAAACCTGCTGGCTTCTATTAAGGGCAGATGATCATTGTGCGGCTTCTCTATCACATTCCTCACCTACCAATGCAACAGAAAGCCTAAATATTGTTTCCTTTTAAAAAAAGAAAAAACATACAACCCCCCCAAGCATTCTACAATTTACTCCCACATTTATTGATTAGTTTGAATCAACCCGTTGAAGTCCAGGCCCACCATCCAATCGTATGAACTTACTCCAATAGTTTATGACCAAGAGAGCTGTTCTGTCATTATCTATCTATACCATTTCAATGGAAAGAAAGATCAGAAATAGTAAGGGAAATGGATTGTCCCCCTCTAAGTGATCATTCTAAATTCTTCACACCAACTCTTAACCATAAAAACTCAATTTCATATATGTATGAAGATGACCATTAGCATTTATTATTTCTCCGCAATATTAGTGGCTAACAATTGATATGGTTCAGCTAGTCAAAATACATTGCCAGGAAAATTTCAGCTTAGGAACAAAAGATATTTAATGGTCATTAAACACTCAAGTCACAAAAAAGACAAAAAGCAGTGACAGTTCATTTTATTACAAATCCGCCCCATGCAAAAGAAATTTATGGATAAACTTACTTTGGACAATAAATCCTGGCTTTCGGGAGGTTGCCTTTTCAAACTTTGAGGCAAAATGACTGTCAGCAGCTCTGGCTTCTCAGCTCTTAATGCACCTCTGATTACGGCTGCATTGGTCCCAGATGCTCCTGACGTATAAATATGATTTTTCTGCATGAAAGACTCATGAGAATCCATATATATCTCTTGTTCTACATAAAAGGCCCATGGCTGGTTAAGAAAAATAAACTTAGAATCTCTAAATAAATACTTACAGTTATAATCATAGCATAGCTTAGAATCTCTATAAGTTCTTGATGCATAAAACCCATGTTCCTCGTTCCAAAGAAACCAATAGCTCTAGGGCCTTGCTGCTGAATGGCTAACAACTCCTGCAAAAAAATAGTGTAAATGTCAACAAAACTTAAGTTTATGGACTAAATGGAAGCACAAAATTGATGGCCAGCTAACTGCCCTCTCAGATTGAAAATCTGGAAACAAAATAGATGAACTTGCTTCAGCAATAGGTCTTGGTCACAGTCCAAAGAGCTTAAACAAATGGGTGAAGCCTATGCTAGATAGGTCATATTAGCAGAGAATCAGACACAACTTCTAACTTGATGCTAAATGCAATGCTGGTAATCATAAGGATAATGTCATCAAATCACTATGTCTGTTTATGGATCCCATAAAAGAAATTTAAATGAACTTTTGCTGATAGCAACAAGTGACAAAAAGATTGTAGAAGACATCTAATTTTATATCCAACTATGACAAAAAAGCTGAAAATCAATAAAGAAGACAATAAATTTTAAATTACGAAATAAATTTTGTAATAACAGATGATGTTCAAAAAGGAAGAGAATCTATTAACACTCCCATCCCAGCAGTTTCACCATCGTTAATGATCCTATCATTATGTATCTTAAAACAGGTATTATTCACACCCTTTGAGATCCAATTTTTTTATTCGTTAGTATGATATATTGGTTACTCTTGAAGATTTTAACTCCTTTATTGCGCAATGTACATCATCATTTAAATAAGTTGTAAGGATAGTAGTCCACAAAAAATATATTGAACAAAAGATTGAAGACTAACCTGTATATAATCTACATCAGGACTAGGTTTGAATTCTGATACCAAAACTGCACTTGATCCTTCAACAACAGTTTGAGCTTGGGTTGGAATCTGAGTTAGCACCTCATCATCCGTACCAAACATACCCACTTCATCCTTCTCGTGGTACGCTTCATTATCCAGGTATTGATCTTTTCTCATATATCCGCAAAGCCACTATACCAGTACATAAAAACACAGTACCTGGTAGTAAATCATTAGTGAAAACCAACCATTCGCAACCACAACAATAACAAGATCACTTGAGCTCCAAACATATTTATTCCAAATAATTTTTTATTAAATATTCACTTTTTAAACTGATAAAAGACATTTCGCCACCAAAAATTTACAAAGAGCTGAGTTTAGTGGTAACACAAGTCAAAAGGGACAAACAAAGGAATCTATACTCTTGAGGTATGGCCCCAGTAAACTTTTACAATTATTTCTATATACATCTTGCCATCTTAATGAGAAAAAAAGAAAGAGGTCAAAGTCTTAGCATATCAAAATTCAACTGAAAAACTGATAGGAGAAAAAATGAAACCTTTGATGGTCGAGTATGAGCAGGTAATTCCGAATTTTAGTTCTCAGAAGAAATAACAGGCTTTGACAAATAAATGACTAAACTTTTGAGGTTTTAAACTAATTAATCCTTCGATAAATGGGCAAAAGAATCATTATCATAAACTAGTTGGTTTTTACTACCTTCACATTGACTTTGTAGCTAATTGATCACTCCTTGAAACAATGAGACTATGGTCACAATAAGAACTACTCAAGAGATACTAACTGACCGACATAGCGACATCATATCCCACAACACTACATTTCGTCCCTATATGGTCGAGATATAGCTTTGACATCAAAAGTGGAAGCAATAAGAGAAATTAGGTAAAATGTAAAACCAATCCCAGAGAGTAGAGTAATTTTTTTTTTTAACATGCACAACATGTTGAAAAGGGGTCTAAACAGAACAGAATCTTATCTATTGAAACAGTCATTTCAGTAACACCTGATAATACAAGAAAAAAAAAATCCTTTTTAGAAGTTCATACAAAAATAAGGAAATTCTCAATCGGGTACACGAGGATCGTAGGTTGAAGAATGATAGCTCAATTTATCATACTATGGCCTCTAAAAACACACCCACATAAACAAAATAGAAAACCCACATGCGCGAGTTCAGCTGTGGACAGAAGCATAAACAAACGATTAACTAGACATAGAAGGTGAACTTTACCATGGATGTGGACAGAAAGCGCCTTCTTTTTCCAACGGATCCATGACGAAAATGAAAAGTAGAAGGAAAAGGAGGAGGAGATGCAGGATATGGGTGGTAATAAAGCGGGGCTGGGTGGAAGGTTTTTAGGAGTTTGGCGTGAAAATTAGAGGAGGAAGTAGGGGAAAAGGTGAAGGGTGAGGTGAGAGAGGAGAAAGGAATGATGGGTAAGGATGTAGTCATTTTCCTGTCCAGCTATGGCGCAAAGATTTGCTTTTTCTTTCGATTTTCCTTTTTATTTGGGAAGAAAGAAAGGCAAATCTACGCAGAAAGCCGCAAACAAAGAGTGGCACTCAGGCTCGAACCTGAGGGAAACCCGAAAAAAGAACCTTTTTTGCTTCCCCAGAAAGAAGAGTTTGGGTATTTGCACAACGGAGAAATGGGTTTTCTCTTTTGAGTCTTATATGGGCTAGTGAAGTAGAGCCAGGAGCTCGATCTCGGCCCAAATTATTATTACCAATATTTCGTCCGTCTTTCAATCCAATCCCATAATCATTTTTATCTCATACTCTCACTTTTCTTACTAAAGTTTATATTATTTTAACACTTCTTAGTTAAATTTCCCCAACAAATTTAATAATATTTATCCCACGATGTTATTTCATTCACATTAATATATTCATGTTAACAAAAATATATTATTTTTACTAAAAATATTTAATTTGTTGACTTTACCTTAATATTAGTTGACTGAACTCTTATAAACGGATGATTGAGTAAAAAAAAATTAACTAATCAAATATGATATTTTCATTGGCATGGAAAAACTAATGAAGATAAAAATAAGAACATGTGAAACTTTTTGTTAAATATATTGGCAAAAAATTTTAAAAGACGAAATTTAAATCATAAAGACGGTAAGGCGAATATTAAGATCACCAAGAACAAACTAAAACGAATCCTAAATTATGTATACCAACAATATATATTTGTCCATATGTTTTCCTTTCTTATCATCTTAAAACAAGTTTTTAACAAGTATCAAAAAAAAAAAACTTTACCTTAAAGGGAAAGCGGTCCACTAAAATGTCTTATAATTTATTGAATAGTGTCGTCCATAAGAAATTCATGATGCTTTCGAATGGATGAACTATGTTATTTTACAGTGTTAAAGTTTATTGAATTATAGGAATTGAGAAGTGCATGTGATTGTAGCGTAAGTACATCACAATGAAATATGGAAGTCATTTGTGACAATTCCATAGAATGTATTATTATGAAAGTATGAAGTTTGGTTGTTCTTGTTGAACTTTATGAAATGTTGAGAATTAAGAGTTGTAGGCATCTATGAATATGACCAAACATTAGGAATGTGAAAGCAAGAAAGATAAAGTGAGTGAAATTATCATGAACTATGAAAATGCACATTTGAAATATAAAAATAAGGGAAATTAACATCGCAAACCCTATAGTTTGCATTAAATGACAAGTCAAACCCTAGAGAAATTTTACTAACAATTAAAACCATAAACTATGGAAAATTTTCACTGGCAACCTCGCAGTCACGTTTCCCGTCCAAATTTGTTGACTTTAACGCCTTAGTTTCGTTGACTCCAAGAACCGTCAAACAAATATGAAGGACGTCAATTATCAGTGGCCAAGGAATGTCCCTCCTTCCCGTTGGAAGGCAGACAGTCATTGGAACGATTATTGGGCGATGGCAGATGATCTTCATTGGTTGTTGGATCGAGGAAGGACGTTCCCAGCTCGGAATTGACGGCCATAATTAAATTTGCCATTTTCCAAAGGCAATGGCTGACAAACGTCCATGGCCGTTGGATCGAGGGAGGGACATCCCTTATAGGGATTGACGACCATGATTGAATCTGCCATTTTCCAAAGGCAATGGCGGACGATGGTTTTGGTCATTGGATCGAGAGAGGGACGTCCCTTATAGGGATTGATAGCCAGGATTGAAGGACATTGAAGGACTACGTGCAAAGCACACACTTTTTTAAAAGGCGCAAATTCCCTCATTTAAGACGAACGTCCCTCATCCACAACAGATGTCCCTCACCTATTTCAGACGTCTCTCGTACATAACGGATGTCCCTCGCCCCAAGACGACGTCGTTCTGCCATTTACGAATGTCGCTAGCCTCACAATAGATGTCTCTCGTCTTAAGACAGCGTCTTTCAGGCCATAATAGACGTCCTTCTTAATACGAGGGACGTTCATTTTCGATCGAGCTGAATTCTAAACAACAGCGTTTATGCTATCGACAGATATAAATTTGTGTACATAATTGCGAAGGACATCTCTTGCCCTAGCTATTGCTGAGAGAAATTTCATCTTCCTCCGACCAACTCAAACTTCTGATACCTATCCTCATGTTTGTTGAAGCGTAAAGTGACGTCCTTCACGACGGTTCTTGGCGTCAGCGAAATAGAGGCATTATAGTCGATGGATTTGGACGGGAAACATGACTGCGAGGTCGCCAGCGAGAATTTTCCATAATTTAGGATTTTATTTGTTAACAAAATTTCTTCAGGATTTGAGTTGTCATTGATTGCCAACTATAGAGTCTACAGTGTTAATTTCCCTAAAAATAATGGCATGTGTTACTCTCGTAGAAAGAAAATGATAAAGTTTAACTTATCGATGTCAAACTAAATTTTGATACGCAGAAACTTATTTTGAATTTGGTGAAATCAAACTTAGAATGTTGAGTCAAATATGAGAAGGCAGTAAAAGCTGAATTGACTAATGTGGTTAATCAAAGTAAGGCTAAATAACTCATCTGAAATCATCTTCTCTCTACCTCAAATCTTTTCTTACAAAAATATTTGTTCCTTCTATTCCCAACATTAGAAAAATTATCAAGCATAAAGTGGAATGCACAAAGAGAGTAGAAACTTTGAGTTATTTTAATGTATTTGAGTATTTTGGAGGTTTTTCTGTGTTAGAATATTAGCTGATTTTAGTAGATATGTGATTCATGTAATTCTAAGTTGCGTTAAGGTGAAAGTTTGATGCTATTGAAAGTTACAGAATGGGAGATGTATTGTAATATTCGGTGCTTTTACTCCTATTTTACTCCAACGGTAAATGGTAAGAGAATTTTACTTCTATTTTCAATTGATAGGTTGTTACATATTTGTTTTATAATCTCTAGAATGGCTTTTATGTGTTGTAATAATATACGTATTTTATGGTTTTGTTATTGTTTAAGTTATTGAAAGGAGTAAAATAAATGAGGGTCAAATCTAGATTTTTGAAAACCAAATTTCTAAACAATATGGATTGGTGTTGTGGCACTGCGACAACCATGTTGTTCTTGAGGGAAGCTGCAACACTAATGGTGTAGCAATGTTGAAGGTCTTGGCTAGTACTAGGGGTGTTCATGGTCCGATTCCAAAATGGAACCGCACCGAACAGGTCGGTTTCAGTTTTGGGAATCCAAAACCAGTACCGGTCCCGTGGGACCCCGGTACCGAACCAGAAATTCGGTACCGGTTCCGGTACGGTACCCAATATATATATATATATATTTATAAATATTATAATAAAATTTTATAAAAATTATAAATGCAAAAAAAAATTCTGAAATAATTACACTATACACTCAAAATTAACCTAGTATAAAGAAAACAACCATAAATAAATTAACAAATACATAAAATAACAAAAAATATAAACACTGAAAATGTAAAGTTACAAAACAAAAAAAAACATTCTGAAACAAAAAAGTTATAAAACTTTAGATTAATGAACCAAAAAAAAAAAATTCTTGTGTCCAATTTCATTGTCCAAGACTCCAAGTCCAACGTCCAGTATCTTCAAATTTTGGATTATAAACTGCTAAAGAATGAATACATTACGAGTTAGAAGTAATTAGTTGACATTTGATAAATGATGATTATAAAAATATAAAAATGAATTAAAATATAAATACTCAACTAAGTTAGTTATTTCCAAGTCCCTGCATGTCAAAAACATTGATCAATTGAATATTGGAATGATACAACATCACAAGCAAAAAGAAATGATGATAATATGGTTCAAAATAAATAAAAATATAAATACCTTATTATACGTTGTCATCAGTCATCACTATAAAATTCAAACTAATTTACTTCATCAGCGTCATTAATTTGTATAATCTCTAAAAAATATAAATACAAAACAAATTTATAAAACATAGTAATTAATAAAACAAATATAAAGGAAAAACACTATCACTATAAAAGATACTTGGTTTATCCAGACCATCATTAAAGTTGATTGATTCATGTTTCGAAAATCGAATCCAGCTTTTAGTGCAAATAAGTGTCTCAACAGTCTTTGGGGAGAAAGAACTGTGAAATGAATCAAGTACCCGTCCTCCACTACTAAAAGCTGATTCTGATGCAACAGTAGAAATGAGAATAACCAATATATCTCTTGCCAATTTGCTTAGAATTGGAAATTTCAATATTCAATTTCCACCATATGAGAATGTCTTGTTTGTCTGAAAATTTTTCCAATGCTTCATATAAATATTGATCAAGTTTTGACCGAGTAGTTGAAACATCTTGTTCTTCGGGGTAAGTATAAAACATTTCATGTCGCTTGTTGTGGGTTAAACTGCTCTTTTGTCTCAAGATTGTAGATGTTGTTGGTACACTTGTAGTACTATAATTGTCTTCTGAATTTTCCAATCCCGAATCACCTTTCTCTATACTCGAGATATAATTTTTCAAGGACTAGTTGTACTTGGGTTAACAAATCATTAGTCTTATCATTACCCATTATCATGAAAAGACAATGTTTCAAATACTTTATTTTATATCTAGGATCTAAAACAATTGCAACATACATCAAGACATTTATTCTATCACAGCTTCCCCAATATTTATCAAACTTGCCTTGAATTCCAATAGCCATTCTTCTCAACAATGGATTATCACATTTAGCATATTCTTGGATAACCATTTTTAAGTTGCATACTTCACTAACATATATATTTGAAGTAACATGCAAGGAGGTTGAAACATTTATAGTTGTATCATAAAAAATCTTCAAAAATTTGACAAGTTCTCGAATATTATCTCAATCTTCTATTGTGGGAGGACTTTCTCCACCCAAATCAGCTAGATAATGAACATCTGTTTCCTTCAATTTCTCAAAAGCTTTTTCAAATTTTTCTGCGCTTTCGACTATCAAATATGTGGAATTCCATCTTGTAGGCACATCAAGAGAAACACTATTTTTGCACCCAATTTTAACATTTTGTACACATTTCTGAAAGTTTTGTAGTCTTCCAGGTGAGCATCGAACATACTTCACAGCTCGGTGTACTCTCGTGATAGATTCGTGATGCTCTTTTAAACCATCACATACTATCAAATTTAAAATATGCGTAAAACATCGCATATGCATGTATTCCCCATTCAAAATTAAACCATTCCAATTTCGAATACTTTTAATCAAATAAGAAATGGCCACATCATTAGAAGAAGTATTATCCACTGTAATTGTCAAAACATTTTCAATCCTCCATTCAAATAAACATCTCTCTATTATTCATATTTGAGTGAGAGCAACCTCTTCAGTATCCGAACTCACGTAAAAAGCAACATTTACATATATTATGTAAATTATTATCTCGTGCAATGCATGATATGCAATCCTACTGACATGCTTATATGATTGTCATACAATAGTTCGTATATCACTAGAAATAATACAATCAATTAACAAACAATGAGCAGTAATCATGCATCAACTGTAATTTAACACTAACACTAAGCATGTTATCACTAATATGTTAACAAGACAAGAACTCAATGACAATCTATGTAACATGAATTATAATGCAACTATGACAATTTATATAAGTATACTATAACATACTATGACAAAGTGTCAACAAATTAGAAACCACCATTCTTCTTTCACTTCTCTATCAACATACTTTTAATGGCTCAACACATTTATTCCTTTATTTTTCACATGTTATCACCAACATATTATTTACAGTTTCATTTCCTACAAGCAACTTCTTCTAATTATATTTATTCAGCAGTGAGGACATTAACATACAACAACAATTTGACCTACTATGAATTAAGGACACATAAAATGTTATTAAAGGAAACATGCTATAAACTTCACTTAGTAAAATATGTCACACGAGTCATACCTCTCATTGAGCATTTATAATCACTAAACAACATGCATAACTAGATTCTATAATATACTAAATCATAGGAAGCATCTATAATAGAAGGATCATAGGAAGTATTTTACATCAAACTCATATCAACACAAGACAGAGAATCACACAAACCCATTTCTTCATAATTGTTTAATAACAAGTTAGTTTATTAACACCCAGATTATCAGTAACTCTATCCACAGAGAAAACCATGCCCAACAAACCACTAACATAAGCATGAAAATCACAGAGATCAATTAAGAGAACTCTTTAACACTCAAACCTACTCTTATTCTTTGGGAAATAAAAGGGTTAGCAAGGAAACAAAGAAATGAATTTCAACACATTATACAAGCAGAGATCAATAAAACATGCAAACTAATTTCTTCTTTATTATTGATTACCAACAGACTATCTCTTATCATCTAGCATATGGAAAACTAATCAAAAAAAGAGGCACATGAGCAGAAAAACCATCACAGAAAGAATAGTTTGCAAGAAAATCACACAGCAAACAAACCCTACTCCCGTGATGAGATCCTTATGGACAAAAACATGCATATCCCTTATCTTTCTTCTTGTTAAGCCTTACTTTAACCAAACAAAATCTCCTCATAGATGAACTACTTCTCATAGAATCACAAAAGCAGGAAAACTAAAAAATTTCGAAAGAACTCAAACAACCATTATCCTCTCATTTTTCCCATTGACCCTACAAATACACTCTGGAACACACAGAAGACGCTAGGGAGACGCGATGCTTTGATCTCTAGAAACTCTTCAAACCTTTAGACTTTGGTTATACATTTTCAGATCGACGTTCAGTCTATCGGTCGATCGATTCAACGTCCCTGATCAATCGCCAGCTTCCATCGTTCAGCCGCGAATTCAGAATGCAATTTTATCGGTCGATCATCGTTTTGGACGATCATCATCCGCCAATTCATCACATAAATCATTCGACCGTAGCTTATGTAAATATTTTATTTTCCTAATAATTGTAAATAATCATATATCTATAAATCCAATACACTCCAAGGTATTAAAACATTACCATTCATGATAATATTAACTATAAAGTGTGACAGTCTCTCAATGACAAAAATATTACTTTTTACTTTATTTAAGATTTACATGTAGCTGAATACCCCGAGTATTACATATTCCCCTCCTTATTAAAATTTTTGCATAAAAATTTTAGCTAATAAAATAATTCCATGTATTTAGCTTCCATGTCTTCTTTTCACTCCCAAGTAGCTTCCTCAATTGAATGATTTTGCCATAACACTTTAACAAGTGGAATCTTTTGGTGTCGTAATTCCTTAATCCTTGAATCTAGAATCCGAATCGGTCTTTCTTTGTAACTTAAGTTCAGTTGAACTACAACATGTCCTCGGTTTTTGCTTGAACATAATTCCCTAGGCACTTCTTTAACAAAGACACATGGTGTAATATTCTAAATTTTCGTTGAGCTAAGCACAAGGCATGTGATGATTTTGGGATGATAGGAGCTGAGTTGGACAATTTGAAGATATTGGTCAAGAGAAACGTATTTAGAATAAGTGAATTGTGATATCCCGTTGTGTTCATAATTAGCTTAAGGAAAGGATTTGGGTTATTGAAGAATGGGTGATGATACTTGGATTTAGATAAGATGACATCAGGACTAACTGAGTGATTGGCAGTCAGTGAATTAGTAAGAGAAAATACACTTGGATATAATAAAGTTGAAATTATAAGATTTATAATATTTTGGAGTATATTGGATTTAATAAACATTAAGTGGAAGAGGAGTTATGGAATATATACTTTGATTATTAAAGGATAAATTATGAATAGTTGGATAATTCAAGTGTTGGTCAAAGAGAAAATATATTTGACCGTAATTTGGATATTGTATGGACTGAGAGCTCGAGAATAATAAGGTTCTTATCAGTTATTGAAATTTAACTTGGGTAAAGGTAAAGAAAGAATAGTGGAATATATAGTATAATTTGGTTTAGATGATGTCCAAATATATATATGGAATTAGTGCATATTGGTTTGGAGAAGGTGAAATCTAATGGAAGATATTAGAAATTGCAATTAAGAGTATATTGAATCTAGTTTTAATTTTGGATATGAGGTTTGTTTATGTGACACATTAATATGTTGGAGAGTGAGGAGATGATTGTTATAATTAAGAGAAGTAATATTAGTAGTTAATAATGAGGTTATAAGATTATATATATATATATATATATATATATATATATATATATATATATATATATNTATATATATATATATATATATATATATATATATATATATATATATATATATATTAATCTAAATATATATACACATATATTGATTTTTGAGTAGTGAATGGTAAAAAATGAATGGCGGTTGATCTCCCATGAACACCAGTTGACCGGTGTGTAAAACAATGGGTTTGTGACTAATCAAATGAGCATGATGGTCAATCATGGTCAAGAAATGATTGGCCGCCAAATTAAATTGTTGCTTAGGAGCTGAAACGTAATTCTAGAAGCTTCTGGTCTGCGTTATGCACGTTTGAAGATGAAGCGAATCGACGTTAAACCTCTGGATGCCTAAGAGACACCATTGTTTGGTCTTCCATCTTCACGCGGTTATTGATGAAACATTATTAAGAGGCCTATAAATTGGAATGAAGGAACAAGAGTTTTGGGAAGAGAAGAAAATGAAGGGGGTTACTCTATACAAATTTACGGAGAACTAACGTGAGTGAGAGAGATATGTTATGAGTGTGAATGGTAGAGTGATGGAAACCATGAGTGTGAGAGATGTTTTGTGAGGAAAGGAAGAACGGTTCATTGAGAGTTGAAGTCTCTAAAGTTTCTGAAGGAAATGAAGAAAAAGAGAACCTGAGAGTTTTGAAGTGAAGAGTTTGGAAGAGAGTGAAAAGCTGTCTGTGGGAGTGGTTTGTTGGGTCTATGAATTTCCTGTGTTGCAAGGCTTTTGGTAAGCAAATCTTGCTTTTGTTAATCTTCATGGTTTAGTCATTGTTAAGAGATTATGATTAACAATAGGGTTTGGGTAGTGCTAGTATAGTATGCGACTGTATGAATTATTTTATGCATATAAATGGGGTTTGTTGATTATCATTGAGTTTATATATATATATATATATACTCCATGTATTGTTAAGGTTAGTTTTAGGACAATTGAAATAATAGTGGTTGATATACCGATGAGAAATATTACTGACTGTGATGTTAAGTATTGAAGTAGCTCTCTATTGAGAATTATTGGAAATATTAGTTTTGGAATAGTTAGGAAATATTAAGTAAAGGTTTGGTGGAAAATACTAAGCATGTTAGTTGAAACGAGGGGACTTTATTATTGAAAGGTAATTATTAGTAGCTATACGTATACATTATGATTAGGTTTCTGGATGGATAACTCTAAGTGATAACTTATTAAAGCTAAGGACTCCAGGTATGTAGTAGTACTGCATGTGTTTTGCCGAAAGGGTAAACATCACGGGAATTAGGGGGTGTTTGTTTGATGATTGTTTATTAAATGAATAGCTTATGTTATATTGGAAACGTACCGTTGAATGATTGCTTATATGTTTATTAGATTTAAGTTTGATTATTTAATTAGGACATGGAGCACATTATGAGGTTACGATAATAGACATGATAGATAGAATTGTATGTTTGGATCCTTGTTCCTAATGCACACAAAAGTACAAACATAACTGAATTATGAATAAACGTAAACGTAAAGGGATAGTTCTACGTGAGTTCGGAGGCTTAAGAGATTGCTCTTACGTGGGAACGAGTCACAGAATAAATAATAGTAAAAGACAATTAAGTAAAAGAATACGAAGAGTTTGTTCTCGATTAATGTCAAAATAGACCAGCTAATGGTAAGTGAGGCCATTAAAGTTGATGCGCATGGCTGCTATTGTGTTCTCAAATGATGTCAGAAGCGATTGTTGTACATTGATGTGTACAATCACTAGCATAGCTTTTGGTTGATGCCGTAGCTGCTTACTGTAAGTGAACTTATTTGGGTGAGTTCAAAAACTGAAGAGGTTGCTCTCATCCAACGGGTGAGTGAGTTTAGAAACTGAAGAGATTGCTCTCCCTCAAAGAGATGTTTAAAGGAAAAACAAATAATGGAAAACTCAATAGTGAAAGGAAAACACAATGGTAAAAGATAGATAAACAAAATAGAAAACTGTATGTGTTTGAATAGTATTGTATAAGCATGTTTTACTTTTATACTACGTACTGCGCATTAAGCTCATAGTTAGGTATTGTGATGTAGGTATGCAAAGGATTAAAGATAGTAGCAGTTGGTGGGGCATTTGTACGTTGCGGGCTTGGTGGCTGGTTAAGCTAAAAGGTTTAAAGAATAAATGTAATGCTTAGCAATAACGGTTTTGAAAAGTGAACTTTTATTATGGTATTTCGTTACATAATGGAGGTTTTCAAATGATATTTAATTCTTTAAGTATTAGAAAAACAAGTCTTCCGCTATTGCAATGTTTTAAAGTTCTATAGTATAATATGTTTTAAGCAACAAATAGTTTAACGAAAAAGAGTTTATTTATGCACTTCTTATTTAAGTTAGTTTTTAAATGAAAAGTGTGACAACCCAATTTTTTTATAACCTTTTTAAAATGCGTGAAATTTAAAACTTTTGTAAGACAATTCATAAATAAATTAGAGTGCTAAAACCAAACCATCAAAACCCCTTTCGTTACTTTTGTCACGAAAATCGTTTATTAAAATATAGCGGAAGCATAAACGATTTATTTAAAACATAGCAGAAGCAAAAACATTCTATTAAGCAATAATAACACTAATCGGCTCATAGAATAAATTGTCTGATTTTCTACTTAATAGAAACTAGGTAATTAATTAAAGAATATTTAATTAATATCTTCCTTTTTTATTCTCAAAGTCTAGATGTATTTTGACAGCTATTCCATGTTGAAATCATCCACTTGGATGGTTTCCATATCTTGATTTTCCTTGCTCTCCAAGTTTGGACACTTGGACTTTCCTTATTATTTTCTCTCTATACCTTAGGCTTTGGACATAAATGAACTCTGAATTTAATGATCCAACTTGTTCTATAAAAATTAGAAAGTCAGCTAGAATCTTCATGAAGAACTCTTTTTGAAATGACGTTGTTTTGAATGCTAAAATAGTCAAATATTTGTCAGAGGTCAAAAGGAAGATAGTTTTTGGAAAGCCCATCAAATATTCCACAATTGTCCTTGGACTTCCACCTATGTTTGACCTTGAATCTCTTCATACTAATCTTGGAAACTTTATTAATAACAGAATGAACTCATAGTCCATCATCCTCTCGGGGTTGAAAAGGATTCGACCTCGAATCATGTCTTGCATTGCCATATTCTTTATTACCATAAAAAGAAGAGTCATCTTGGGCCATCAACTAAGCAATATCTTCAATATCTCCATGGTTGTAATAAGGAAATAAATAATGATTATTGTAGTAGGCTAACGATATTTCTATAAACCTCTTTCCATGCTTCAACCATAACTCAGATATACGATTTCAATTCTTGGCCCTTAAGTTAAAAATAATGTAAGCCACAATAAGGATTGTCATAAACATACTCTTGAGAATCCCTTTTAGCATGTGTGGCCAAACAATAATTTCTTCATAATATCCATTAATCAAATAAGGAGATGTGCCATGGGCCTTGAGAGTTATACCATCTATAAAATCTCCATGAATGCAATAAGGAAATAATTCTTGTATGATGTGGTAGGCCAATAATGGTAAGATATTCATGAACCACTTCTAATAATTGAACAATATTTTAGGAATGTTGTGGATACCTCTTTGTAATTCAATGATTTCCAAAAAAAATAGTTTTGAGAATACCTTTGACTATGTGAGGCCAAATAATAATGTCTTCATAAAATCTTGAGTTACCTTTTCCTTGAATTGACTTATTAGAAATCCCACAAATACCTTCCTTAGGAGTGATTTTCGAATTCCATGAGTTGTCATACCAATCTTGCCATCTTTGTAAACAAAATATTTTCATTGAAGCATTGCCTACTAACTTCCTCTTTTCTTTTTTGCAATTGATCATATAAGAAAAATAATCTAGCAAGTTATTCTTGGACAATGATGTACAAATAGGTAAGTAGTTTTTGAAATCACCAAATAAACAACAAGTAGATTTTTGCTTAATCCTATTGCCATTAGAGTTTTTCCATAGAATCAATTTAATGTCTTCATGAAATAGTAAGGTTATCCATGAGATGCAATAGGTTTTCATAATCCAAAAATAGTAATTATATTCAACCAAATCAACTTTTTCCATATTTCCATAAACATAACCAAGTATAACTTTATTCCATCCAACTCTAAAAATCCAAGCAATCAATTTATCCAATGACATGTACCTCTTTGTCAAAGGTATAGTAGTTTTCATCCGATTTCCTTTTAATGCGTCATAATCCATATAAATTTGCTTTGGTTGAATCGGAGGTAAATTGAATATCCTCTCATCATCTTTGACTGAAGAATGGCAATTTGAATACTCATCATGTGCATGCCATGGTATTTTCCAAAAAGGATCACTTGTACTTGCCATATCAAATATCAATATATTTGTAAAAGTTATATAAGAAAAATTGACCAAAGTTGGTTTTACCTTCATATCGTCTTTGGCACTTAACCAACTTAAACTTTTCTTAAAATCCATGGAAGGCATATTTGTGCAATCACTAATGGAAGAACAAACCTCTTTCTTGATTATATAATGGTCTTGAAGACTTTGTTCTTGTCGATGTACCACCTGAATTTGTGAGGGACGCCATGCATTAATAACTCCAAGTAATTTCCTTTAACCAAAATCATAGGAGATATATTAGCACAAATTCTATCATTAATATCCAAAGAGCAAACATTGTTCATGTGGGAGCATGAAATATGGAAAGATTGCTCCTTTTGTGTTGTTGTTGCCAAGGAGTCAACTTGGTCGTCTATCATTTCAGGTACTTGCTCTTCTTGACATTCTTTATCTTCTAATACCTCGTCATGGTCTTGCGCTTGTAAGGCCGGAGTGCTTGATATTCATGCTTCAAGTTTTTGTAACAAGGCACTAATTTTAGCAAGTTGAGCTTGTTGACTTTCGGAAGAATTTTCATACCTTGGGAGTGGTGGTGACAACGAAGTAAATTTTCCCCTCAAGAAATTCCTTATCTTTTGTCTCTCAATTATTAGAGCCATTTCAATCACATCTTCAAATGTGTTGTAAGGCCGTAGTTCAATCATGCTTCCAATGTCATTGTGAAGTCCTTGGATGAACCTTGATATTGTTTCGTCTTCCGGTTCTTACAAATCACATCTTGTTTTTAGGGTTTTGAACTTGGCAACATATTCTTCGACGATGGTGGAACCTTGCTTGAAGTGTCTCAATAGATAGTAGAGTTCTTGCTTGTATTGGCTTGGAACGAACTTCTCACTCATGAGTCTCTTTAATAGAATCCAAGTCTGAATCTTTTTGCCTCCTTGTCTCCTCTTTGCATTAATGTTGCTCCACCATGTGCTTGCAAACCCATGAATCTGAGTGTTATTAGTTGCACCTTCCTTAGTTCCAAAAATTCGTAACGCTCAAATATTCTTTCCACCTTTTCCACCCACTCATTATAATCATTGCTGGAGCCACTGAACGGCGGGATGGATACCTTGGAAATAGATGCTGGTGAATTTTTCCCATACATGAAATAACTCCATGAGTAGTTTCGTGACCTTGTCATTGTGCAAAAAAAATATAATGAATTAGTAGGACGTTTTAGCTTTGATTGTTACAACTAACCTTAATCCCGTGGTATAACGCACACGAGGGGGAACTTTAGATATAACTCACCAAAGGGTTTGAAAAAAGAATCTCTCCAATTTTGAAATAATCAAAAGCTTTTTGTATTCAAACTCAATCGTCTAAAATATAAATATTTGGTGGCTTTATATAGCCTTTTACAAAGCATAAAATAATACTAATAATTAAACAATAATAACCCTAATTGTCTCATAGAATAAATTAACCGATTTTCTATTTAATAAAAACTAGGTTAATTAACTAAAGAATATTTATTTAATATCTTCCCTTCTTCGTCTCTAAATCTAAATGTATTTTGGTAGCTATTCCATGTTGAAATCGTCCACTTGGATCATTTCCATATCTTGATTTTCTTTGCTGTCCAAGTTTTGACACTTGGACTTTCCTTATTATTTTCTCTCTGTTCTATGGGATTTTGACATAGCAAATGAACTCCAAATTTAACAATGTAACTCGTTTTAGAAAGCTTAAAAAGTCAACTACAATCTTTATGAAGAACTCATTTCAAAATGATGTTGTTTTGAATGCCAAATTGTCAAATACTTGTTAGCGGTAAATAAACACGATTGTCCTTGGATTTCCACCTATGCTTGACCTTGAATCTCATCATACTAATCTTGGAAACTTGATTAATAATAGAATAGACTCGTAGTCCTTCATTGCATCCAGGTTTGATAGAAAGTTCCATATTATGGGTGGGATAACTTGCCTCATACGGTTTTAACTGCTTCAAAGTGTAAGCAATTACTTTTGCAGTTTGCATAAGTACTGTGCCTAATCCGCTCTTGGAGGCATCACAATAGATACAGAAGTTGTCATCTTCAACAGGCAGGGTAAAAAAAGGAGCTGAAGTTAAACGACGTTTCAACTCTTGAAAACTCACTTTGCAGTCATTTATCCACCAAAACCGTGTGTTCTTCTTTGTTAAGCTAGTCAGTGGCAATGCAATTTTGGTAAACCCACTTATAAACTGCCTATAGTATTCAGCCAATTCAAGAAAGCTTCTTACTTCTCTCACATTCTTTGGTTGTAACCAATCAACCACTGCTTAGACCATTGTTGGGTCCACTTTAATAACTTCATTGGAAATTATGTGGCTGATAAAACTTACTTTGTTCAGCTAGAATTCACATTTGGAGAACTTCACATATAATTTATGCTTTGCCAGCACAGGCAGAAAACTTCTCAAGTGTTCCCGGTGTCCCTCTTCTAAGAGCGAATAAATTAGGATATCATCGATAAAAACAATGATGAATTTATCTAGATACTCTCTAAAGATCTGATCCATCATGTCCATAACTGTTGCCAGAGGATTGGTTAACCCAAACGAAATTACCAGGAACTCATAGTGTCCATATTATGTTCTAAATGCTGTTTAGGGAATATCATTAGGTTTAACTTTAAACTGATAATATCTGGATCGGAGGTTGATTTTTGAAAAGCCACAGGCTCCTTGCAATTGATCAAACAAATAATCTATTCTAGGTAGAGGATATCAATTCTTAATTGTCACTTTATTTAACTCACGGTAGTCGATACACATTCTCATCGATCTGTCCTTCTTCTTCACAAATAAGACTGATGCTCCCTAGGGTGAAAATCTAGGATGAATAAACCCATTGTTTGATAACTCCTCAAGTTGGACTTTCAATTCTCTTAATTTTGTAACGACCCGATTTTTATTTACTTTGAAAATCGTGTAAATTTAAAACTTTTTCTTTTACAAAATCAGAGTAAGACTTTTCTTTATAAAACCCGAGCGTTAAAATTCCTTACTTAAAACATTTATCAACTGTAGAAGAAGTAATAAAATCATTTTCATAAAACACAGCGGAAGTAAAACAAAGCATTAAATAATAGTAATTAATTTACAAACCATTTTTACAGATGAATTCCCTTTTAAAACTCTTTAGCCCAACCAGCCACAAGATCCACCCGTGCAAATCCTTCATCAACTGTCTTTAACCTGTTCTTTTGCTTCTCGTACGTACCTACATCACAAGACCTAAACTAATGAGCCTATTGCTCAATAAGTGATAGACTAAGTGTAATGCATATGATGCATGATCACACGATGCATTACAGAGAAGATCGTATCTCATCTGTTAGTCGGGGCAATGGATAAGTCTAGGTCTCGTGGCTTAACCGTATTTTCGACTGAGAAACACATCAATCGGGGTGTCACCACGAGCCATACCCATATACTTTTGTTGAAGACATTGGGGATTTCAGAACAAGAGAATTGAGAATCTTACGATTCCCGTGGCTTAACCGTACCTCGTCGCTCCCTAAGTGGGAGTAGGCACTCCAATAGGGGTGTCACCACGACAACCATTCCCAATCCTCCCGAACCCCCACATATTTACATGTATTTTAGGATGACATACAATATGCTCATGCCTAAGTACAGTCCTATATGATAATATGAATGTCTAATAAACATATCATTAAAAGAACCTAAATCTAGTAAACACACAACATGCAAATTCTAATTCTTGCGATGTAGGGTTTGAAGACCAAAACTCAGTAAGTATCAACTTACCTGGAGTCCATAGCGCATTTCTGTATCTTCTATTTTCTTTGCACCTTCAAAACCATAATAACTATTCGTTAATAAAAAAACCCCTAAACCTTAACACTTAATAAATCCGTTAGTCAATTTCATTTCCTAGCAACCTTGCAATACCAATTCCGAGATCGTAACATATATAGCGGAATAGTTATAACACTACAATGTTGCTCATTCCACCAATGTGTCATGATGAATTAACTTTACAAACTGAATAACATTATGTCATAAATCCATATTCCCATAGCAAAGTAGAGAACCATTTAATGCCTACTTTAACATGAACTACCGAGTGAATACTAATCAGTTTCATATCCCCAACTCCTTACTCATTCGAGACTTAGCCAAACAACTAATCCATTTCTAATGACCAAAACATACATTACACAAACAGTGGAAAGACACATTCCGAGAACACTAAATCTCGTCCTCACTAGTGTATGGGAAATTAAGCCAATATGCACAATATTTCCACTCAAAACCAAAGAGGCAGTATATCCAACACAATTAAAACAATAACCATAACAAGGACGAGACACACTTGTAGCATATATTCAAGCCAAAATAAAACCTCTTTCTATATGAAGCACACTAAACTGAGCATAAGACATTCTAAAATATCCATTAGGCATGAAGGAACCAAACCAAAAGCAACAAAACCATTTCCAACAACTAGCACCTGCCCTTTTCCAACAACATAAATTAAAGAATATGTAGCAATTGAACAACCTGTCTATATCCATCATAGTCAACAGCAAAGACTTAACAACAATTCTTATTCTCTGATATATCTCTCGGTAATAATTAAATCCTTTATCTATCAATATGATATCGACCTTCTTAGATAATGAACAACATAAACATCATCCAAAGAAAACACAACAACATCAACAGGATGTATTTGATGATCAACAGAGGCATAGTTTTAGATTATTAACCAATAAAAACCCATCACAGAAAGTATATTCCAGTACACGGACAACAAAATCCCAACCCAATCATCCAAGGTAGCATTCATTCCATTTCAACAACTACTGCATAAATCCATGAAGGAAGCAAAGAGTTACCTGAAGCTAAAACAAACAGACTCGAGAGCTTCATCACACGATTCCTCAACCTTTCCTTTCACTGCTGCACTCTTCACTTTTCTGTCTTAATCTGGCTACAAGGTACTCCCGGCAGAACTCAAATTGAACACACCCGAGAGCACCTTCACCAAGACACTCCCGAGAGGAAACAGAATATGCAGAACACTTCACTGCATCCATTCATAGCCAAGGAGAGCTGGCGGATAACAGGAGGATAAATTACACAATTCAAGGAAAGTGGTCCACTTACCACACTCCATGTGGAGAGTCCTGCCAAACGAGGAGCAAATGGAAGAATCAGCTGGAGTCCTGTCCAGTCGTCAACCCAGTCCCCTGCATCACGTTCGCCCCTGCCCAACCAATTCCACGCTCACAAGTCGCCCATTCCCACTGCCGTAATACCCAATTCAGACGATCATGGAGGAGAAATTGGAATGCAACATTACTGACTTACATGGCCGACGATTCGCAGCACAGTTGGGAAACCCATTTTCGAGCCCTAGCCGAGGCAACCCGTCGATCATCACATCGCCGGACAACGCACGCCGGCACCATCCCGAGCTCCGACGCCCCCGTCGTCGCTCGCTCCCCCTCCAATCGCTCCTCCCTCTCTCTGTCTCTCCCTCGTTCTTCCTCTCCCAAATGGCCGAAGGCCAATTCCAATTAAAACAAAAAATGCTGAACCAGTTTTTCTTCATTTAACCTTACAATAAATTTCTTTTAATTTTATTTATTAAACTTTTCTCTCCATAAATTATTTCAACTAATCTAACATTTAATCTTCACATAACATTTTATTAAATCTCCAATTAATTACTTTTCTATAATCCCACTTTATTTATTTTCTTCATTTTTAATTAAAACCGAGGCACCTAATTATTTTGGACCGAGCTGAACCAAAATCGGTTCAGTCCATATATAACACTTACGTGCTTAGTAATATCTAGATAATTTATTCGACTAATTCGAATATCCACAATTATTCTCTAATTTATTCTTTTTAAATTTCAATATAAAAATTTAGGATATTAAGAATTCTACTGGGGCCATTCTGTAGGTCATCTATCAAATTGATTTCCTTCATTTCTCTACCATTAAATTCAAGGTGACATTCGTACACTCTCTAGTCATTTCATCACTTGATTCTTTTTTGGCCAATATAGTTTACTAAAACTCCATCCATTGGTATGAACCAAACTTAAACCCAATTCCTCAAACATAAAGTGACATGTTTTCAACAATTGTTAAATTGTTCAGTCATGTCTTATCACCCCCAAGCACCGAGAACATCACATAAAGTCTTGACTATCCCTATGCATATACTATACAATTTTATTCTCTACAAACAAGTAATCCCTTTTTATCACCTTGAATTCCTCATAGTGTATTTTACCCTCAACTAACTCATTCTTCACTTTTCCAATGTCCATAATAACCAACGAAAAGTGGAAGCAATCACTGAACATTTTCACATTTAGTTCTAACAAAATGTATACACGACAAACTCCATGTTGTTTTTATCATATCACCATACACTGCACAGTCCAAGTGCGCTCCAACCATTATTGTCGTGAAACATAAAATCTCTTTCACCTTTGTTCTTTTAATTTAGTGTGCATAAACATGCTCTTTACAAGTCGGATCCATCCCTCCGAGCTTGTTGGATAGTAAACTTCTCCTAACTTTAGCTGCTTAAGTCGTTGAAGCCATTAGCATCTAATTTAAAAATTATTATTATTATTATTATTATTATTTTTTCATATTCGTGTTTGTATCCGTATCTTTTTTTGTCTCCATATCTGTTTTCATTTTCGTATTCGTATCGGTCTCTATATCTGTTTCTGTATCCGTATCTGTATCCCTCTCTATATCTATATCCGTATCTGTATCCGTCTCTATATCTGTTTCTGTATCTATATCTGTATCCGTATCTGTATCTGTATCCATTCTTGGAAATTCGTTCCAGAAATTTGTTTCTATTTCCATTTCTGTTTCCGTTTTCGTTTCCGTTTTTGTCTCTGTTACTGTTTCTGTTCTCGTGTCTATTTCTATTTCTATTTCTGTTTCTGTTCCCGTGTCCATTTCTGTTTCCATTTCCGTGTTTGTGTCTGTGTCCTTGTCCGTTTCTGTTTCTGTTTCTGTGTCCGTTTATGTTTCCGTGTCTGTTTCTGTTTTCGAAATTCATCAATTTACAAGAAGTAGATCGAATTCCAACTTAGAGAAGATAATTGTCTCATTACACACGTTGACTTTCCAACCATTTTCTAAGTCATAACTTTCCTCCATATCTTACACCTCTATAAATCTTTATCTTAAGTTCTTACATAAACTAGTATAACTTATGCCATTACTGCACATACGATTCGAGGCAACCGTGAGAGTGCTCCAACTTACGCACATACATCGTAATTGTTTCCTCTAATCGAGGTTGAGTAAATCCTACTAGCTTACATGTCCTCATTGTGTGAGTAAAGTCCTCGTCGTAAAGGCTCTTTTCTAACTCTATTCTCATTATTGTAGTAACATCTTTGATTGTCCTGATTAGGTCTTACTTGAAATAAAGAACTTAAACCAACCTCAACACAGACACTACTGTTCATTTTAAATTTCTTCTAACACAACCAATTGCCAAGATATTATTCTTAACATAACTTAGACTACAACCAAAACGTCAAACAGTAAGTGTTATAACCATCTCAATTTCATCCTCAATTTTAATCCAAGTCAGTGGTACAAACAAATTATATTCCCAAATCTCCAGTCGATGACAAAATCTAACCTATCTAGGAAACAACAACAAATCAATTCATTGTTTTTAACCTAAACAGATTTCTCATCAAAATTTAGGGTAAATTCTTAACTCAACCAAGTGGTTAGTGATCTTGGTATCAAATACCCAACGATCTATTGCTAAAGATCCAAAACACTCACTCTACAAATCCTTAATAATTCTGACCAAGTGGATAAACACTTGACTAACTAATTATCTTCCTCATAATTCAGCTTAGTAACTAACCCCAATGTTCTTCTTTCTCATAATAATCCACTCACTTATCTAATTCCTTGCAGTATAGATGACCTAGCAAAATTATCTAGTTCACGCAGAATTTATTTTCCACTTATCCCATTTTCCAAAAATTTATAAAAATTTGGATAGAGTCTCCCCTGTTTCTTTACTCCCCCAAAGCTAATTCCTGCACTTAAAACCCAAGCAGTTCTAGTATTTTTTATCACATCTATCATTCTATTCTATCAAGAGAATCCACAATTGGTTACATCGATTACAAGTATCCCAAATACTATTCTACTTCCACTACATTTCCCATAATTCCTCCAAGTGACGGGATCGTTGTCCCACCAAAAAACACTTAATAGTTAGGTAAAGAAAAGAACTAATTGTAATACTTACAGTCGATGGAGTATTTCCACGTCGAAGCTTGTATTGGCAGGCAGTATACAGAATCGGTTTTAAAAACTCGGGGCGCTCTGATACCAACTGTAACGACCCAGTTTTTATTTACTTTAAAATCGTGTCAAATTTAAAACTTTTCTTTTATAAAATCAGAGTAAGAATTTTCTTTATAAAACCCAATCGTTAAAACTCTTTACTTAAAACCTTTTTATAAATTGCAGTAGAAGTAATAAAAATCCTTTTATGAAACGCAGCGGAATTAAAACAAAACGTTAAGGAATATTAAATAATTTACAAACCCTTTCTCAAATAAGTTCTTTTATAAAACTCTTTAGCCCAGCCAGCCACAAAATCTACCTGTACAAATCTTTCATCAACTATCTTTGACCTGTTCACCTGTTGTTCCTACTTATCTACATCACAAGACCTAAACTAATGAGCCCAACGCTCAGTAAGAGATAGAATGAAATACAATGCACATGATATGGATGATCATACGATGCATTACAGAAGAGAACCGTATCTCTTCTGGAAGTTAAGATGGAATACTCTCTAGAGTCATGTGGCCTAACCAGTCACTCCAACGAGGAGATATACCCATCGGGGGTGTTACGACAAGCAGGTATCCTCACTTTTGTTGAAGACATTGGGGGTTTCAGAACAGGGTAATTGTGAACCCTAGAATCCACGTAGCTAACTTCAAAACCTACCACTCCCTACGTGGGAGAAATCTACCGTATGGAAAGTCACAATTCACCCGGACCCCCACACGCCTATTTACATATATTAATTATGTCATGCAATATGCTCGTGAATACATACAACTCTATATGATGATATATAAATGTCTAGTAAACATATCATTAAAAGCACCTAAATTTAGTAAACACACAACATACAATCCTAATTCTTGCGATGTAGGGTCCGAAAACCAAAACACAGTAAGTATCAACTTACCTGGAGTCTTCAATGCGATTATGTCAATCGACTTAGTACCTTCAAAAACTGTTATAGAGAATAGAATAACTTAACACACCATAACAGTCCCATAGCCAACATGCGTAACTAACTAGCAATAACCCATAATAGTTGCTCATTCCATCAATGTGACCTGATAATAAATAATTTACTTTACAAAACCTAGTAGCATTTTATCACAAAACCGTATTTTCCCACAGCATAGAAGAAAACCATTTAATTCCCACATTAACATGGAATTATCAAGTGAATAATTTACAAAGTTAACTTCCTATATCCCAAAACGGCAGAGAATCATTTGAAATTAACATGTATCATCCCCCACCACAGTTAAGAACAGAGAACAACTTTCATCTTCCAGACAGTCAACCAATAGATAAGATTTCATCAATTAAACAACCTCTTTAACCAAATTGCTGGGCAACACTTTGTCTCAATCAATAATTTATAGATTATTACCCAGCATCATAACTCAACAATAATGAATGAAACATAGCAAAGCACTCTTCATAACACTTAACCACAATTATTTCTACAACTTCCAATCATTGACATCCCTAATAAATCGTCAATTATTTCTAAAGCAGTAGTTAAACATGGCACCATTTCCAAGCTACATAGCATATACAAATCTGAAATCCATAATAAACAGAGATCACTATCAAATATTCAAAGTTGAACATCAACTACACAGGTTATATCCAAGCAAAACCTCCATTGACAGCTTAACTCATCCAATCATAGAATCAATAAATAGAAATCCAACATAGGCATTTCATTTATCCAACTAGCGGACTAACAGAGTGAACAACAAATTACCAATTTCAATCTTAACAGTCGAATATAGCGGTGACCAGAATTGAACAGCATTTAACAAGAGATTTAATAACAACTTCATAAATGCAACTCACTCCTCGGCAGAAATCAATTCCAGAACTAAGTTATACGTCACAGTGTGGTCATTATCCAAGCAGAACAACTCATTAAAATCTTTAGAATATCAACCCAAACACATTTCTTTTTGAAACACATTTCTTGAGTGACAAACAAAACATCCCAGCAAGGTGACATTCACCCAAACAGAATATAAAATTCCATACTTCAACATCCACCCACTGAACATTAACAACAGATTAATAACTCATAGAGAACATACTAATGCATATAATCAAGCAGCAGTAATCCATAGGGTATTAATAGGTTTTTCAGCAACCATTAATCTCAACGATAATCCATAGAACCACAAATAGCATCCAAATGACTAAACTTGAGAGAAGGAAACCTCACCTTCTTGGCCATTAGCTCACGACCTTCATCACTCCAGAGAGCTCCACACTTTCCTCCTCTCGGCTTTTTAGAAGACTTAGACAGACTAATCTTCTAGTGAGATCTCAGCTCACACACTTCCTCTACAGTCTAGCATCACTGCCCAACCTATATAGACAGAGAAATTGCGTCACAACCGAGTGGATTACACATTTCAAAGAAGGTGGTCCACTTACCCAACTCCAAGTGGAAATCCAACTAGAGGAGCAGCAGTTGGAAGAATCAGCTTGGATCCGGTCCAGCCGTCAACCCACTCCCATGCATCACGTTCGTCATTGCCCACGTCCACCAAAGCAACAAACGGCCACACTTAGCCAATTCAAACTGTCAACGATGGAGGAGATGCCGAAATGTAAAAATCACCAACTTACATGGCCGACGATTCACGACATCGACGGGAGTTCCAATTCCCAAGCACTAGATGCCGCAACCGTTCATCGCAGCCGTCACTTACAGCACCAGATGTCTCCATCCGATGCTTCCCCATTCGCCGAGTAGTCCTTCGAACCTGAGCCCCCGTTGTCGCTCGTCGCCTTCACCCTTCCTGCGTCGCCCTCTCTCTGTCTTCGAACTCTCCCTTCTCTCTATCCCGTTCTTTCTTTCTCAAATGGCTGAAGGTCATTTTAATTTAATTTCAAACCAAACTGAACTAGTAGTTCGGTTCTTCCATCTTTCAACTTCTTTTTTTTTCTTCCTCCAAATTTATTTATTCTTTTTACCTTAAATCCTCTTATTCCTATTTGTTTAAATCCTTCCCTTCTTAATTTCTCCAATTAATCCCATTATTTATTTTCCTCATTTTTAATTAAAACCAAACCATATAATTGTTTCCGAACCGAACTGAACCCAACCGGTTCATTCCATTTACTCCCTCGATTTAATTCCATTTTTCGGAGGCGTCCGTGTCATTTGTTTGTGTGCATCCGAAAACATCCCATACTTCTCCAAATTTAGTCCTAATTCTCATCCAATAATTTCCCATAATTTATAATATAATAATTACGTGTTTGGTAATATCCCGATAATTATTCGACTAATTCGAATGCCTCTAATTATTATCCAATTTATCCATTTTAAATTTTGATTTAAAAATAAGAGTATGACAATGTCCATCACATTAACAAGGAACCCTTCACCTGCATTCCTTATTATTTGATCTGCCTTAAGTGCAGAGATTACAACCAATCAACCTTTTTCCTTGACCCCACGAAACGTGTGTTGCTTTCCATCAGAGGAGAGAAAACATACTTATTTCTTTCTACAATTTATCATTGCTTGATGCTAGGATAACCAATTAATGCCCAAGATAACATCATACCCCTTCATGTCCATGACAATCAGGTCAGCATAGAAAATTTGATTGTTTATTTTTATGGAATACTCCTTTAGGATTCCGTCGGTAATCAAGCATTCACTAGGGGGTAAGATTACTCTATAGTTACTCTTTTCTAATTCAGGGAAAGAATTTATTTTTGCACTAATTTCCTTCGCAATGAAGGAATGAGTAGCTCAGGAATCGAGTAAAACATATGTGGCTATATCATTAACATAAATCGTACCTGACATAATTGAATTGCAATAACATTACTAGCTACTCATACATTCCAAAGATCTTTAAGCACCTACTTCAAGAGTAAGGCGTACCTGACCCCATAGCAAGCTGATCTTCCCCCACCTCCTTGTCATATTGAACTTAATCACCATATAGAGAAAAAATCCTTGGTACGACTCCTTTAGATCCACCGATTCCAGTTGGGAAAAATTTTGTAATATGCCTAGGCTCCCCACACTTAAAACACCATCCAATGCCCACTTTGTATTCTCCAAAGTGATTCTTTTTTCACTTCAGACGTTGATTTGGTGGATATGCCCTCACATTAGATGGGATTATAACTGCCTTAGTCATAGGACGCTTGTCCTTCATTTGTTGTAATTCTTACTCTAAAGGCCTCTTTGTCCTTTTGCTTACCATTGGTCTACTCTTCTGCTGCTGGTTCAAAGCATTCCTCTAGAGCCTCTGGTTCCTTTCTCGCGGTTTAGCTAACATCAATTCAATATCTTTAACTTCTAACGCCTTAGCGACAATCTTTCTATAATGGACGTCCTAAGTACCATAAATCTTTACTCCTCTAAAAATTTCAACTTTAATTCCTTGGAGGAACTGATAGACCTTGTGCTCATTGTTTGCCGCCAGGTGTGAGGGAAAATGAGAGAGTGCTTCAAACTTCCTTACATACTCAGATATAGTGCCAGTTTGGTGCAACTGAACAAATTCCACCAGTTTCTTTGATTAGATTGTCTGGTTGAAATGCTTCTCATAGAAGATTTCCTTGAATTGATCCCATGTCAAAGCTCGGACATCTTGTGCTGCCTTAACATTATCCCACTAGAACCTCGCGTCCTGAATCAGTAGCTACGCAACACATGAAACCTTCTCGGTCTCCTTAATCCTTGCGTACTTAAATATGTCCTCCAGAGACGGAATCCATTTTGCAGCTCCCACGCCTTCAACAATATTTCCGTTGAAGCATGGAATCCTAAGTCTCCTAAACTTTTCCCAACTAGCTTCCTTGGGAACCACCATTTGGCATTGATTCACATTGTTGCTCTCCCTTTCCATAATGCGTTCCATGAATTGGAATTGGCGGTCCATATTAGCCATCAAGCGACCGAGAATGTTATTTCTGTCACCTTGTGGAACAACAAATTCTTGACCAATAACATTTTTGTGACCGACAACTTCTTCGTTCCTAGCATTATTAACTTGAACATTTCCCCTTATTCCCCTTGTCATTCTATTTTTTCTACAATAGTGTTGTATTAGTTGTTTCAAAATATTAAATTAGTTGTCCTACGAGAATTTATATTAGGAAGCATTTAAATTTATTGTAATGCCTAGATAAATCCTCCATGTATTATATAGAAGATTTTATTGAATGAACAAATATTTTACGGAAAAAAGGGGATATGTCTCGCAATCGTTAAATTGGAACTAGATGCAATGTAAATGTAGGGAAGAAATATTTTGGAAAATTATTAAAGGAAGAATGGCTACTGATTATGTATTTTACACATTCAGTCAACTCAAGGTTGAAGCTGGGTCGAGTGTCTTGACCGAATTCCATTTCAGGCCACTCCTTACGTTTTTTGTCAAGTGGCAGACGTGAAAGAGTTGAATCTGTCAAATTAATAGACTTTTCGGTCACACTGTTGTCGACGGGCGGTCGAGTCACCGACGTGAAGGATTTGATACTGTGGAATTAATTGACTTTTCGGTCGCATTGCGGTCGATGGGCAATCGAGTAGTGGACGTGAAAGATTTGAATTTGTTGAATTAATTGACATTTCGATCGATGTGCAGTCGAATGTTTTGATCAAAGTTTTCGACCAAAATCTGCCTCTGGTTGTATTTTTGGACATTTCGGTCGACATGCGATAGAGGCTTTGGATGCCTTCCTCGACTGAAAAACCAATTTAATGCCAGAATCACGCTTCTATCAGACACAATCTATCTCTCTTCTTCAATTTTCTCTGGAAAAAATCTTTCCCTCTTCCAAGATGGCGGTGAACCTCGCATGCTATAATGGTAGGATTTCCACATGGCCCTCACCTATTGGACCTTCTTGCATTGTGATGGGCAAGTGTCCATCAGTTCTAGTCATCATGTGGGTCTCCCTCCAGCATATATATCGGTGGCGTGGGTGGTCTGGCACTCCAAATTTGGCCCTGCTTGCTGTGATAGAGAGGAAGATGAGTGCTACGTCTTGTTCTGTGAGCTGAGTGGAAATAAGAAAGAGAGCTCGTGTGCTGGAAATCTTCTGAGTGTGTTGCTACTCCGTGTGGTAATGCGGCTGTGTGGTACACAAACTACAGTGGTTGCTGTGATATATCACTTGTAACGACCTGATTTTATTTTTTTATTATTTTTTTTCGTAAATCCTTTTAAAATGCACAAAAATTTGAACTTTTGCAAAACTCTTTTAAAATGGTATCAGAGTGCGACGCTAAACCAGGCCGCTACCAACTTTTCATTAAAACCGTTATGAAAACCCAACTAACAAAGTGCGGAAGCGTAAATAATTTAAATCATTTGTTTAAAGCATTGCGGAAGCGTAAATCATTAAATGGAAGGACTAAACAATTAAATACTTCATTTTACAAATGAATTCTAACAATTTAAATACAATTTATTACAACCTTTTTCTGTTCTCGCTCTAGCCTGGCAAGCCCCAATCTCACTCGTGCAAATGCATCATCCTTGCTTTATTATCTGTTCATTAACTGTTTATTATCTGTTCATTATTGTACCTACACCACAAGTAATACATGAGCGTAATTGCCCAGTAAGGAAAATGGTTCAATGCAACATGAATTCCTCTCTTTAGTTCTTTTGGAATGGGGGCCACCCAAACCAATCCTTTCATTACGTCATTCATTCGTTCATTTCTTTACATTCGTTCATTCATTCATTACTCGTATCTGGAGCGGAAGATTGGAGGATTCATCAGGGATGGAATAGTTGGCTGTATCTAACCTTTTACTTGCGATTAGGTCCCCATTCCCAACATGGTAGGGGGCTTCGCCTAACTACAGGCTAGATAGGTTACCCATCCACCCCCCAACTCTCAATTTCCTTCATTTTCTTTAACATTTTTCCTCACATAATGTATGCATGAGTACCACCAGATGGCACTCTCTATTAGTTTCTATTAATGTAATGCATGATCATACATTCTCAACGTAGCATGATGCATGATGCTTTATAACATAACATTAATAGAAATGGAAGTGCACACATAAGAAAGGTAATACTAATTGAAGTGCGTACGTAAGAAAGTAAAGCATATAATAGGAGGAAATAACTGCGCACGACAGAAAACACGTACAATATCGAATTTAAACAGCGAAAGAACAATAAACTATCATGCTCCAGAATGAGTTACATTTATTTTCCTAACTAGTTATTCTAATTACTTAGCATACTCGGAAGATACCATTATTATCCTAATTTGTGATCCTAGATAATTTACATGCTCGACTAGTTAATTACATGTTTGACTAGTTAACTAATTCACATGCTCATGGAGCAATTACGTTTATTATCCAAAGTAGATATCTTACATGCTTCCTACAGTTATTATTCTAGGTGATCCTAGGTGGGTTGCATGCTCAATATAGTTTTGACTATTAAGCCAATTAGTTATTCTAACTAATTACATGCTCAATTCAACGATTACCATTTACAATCATTAAACTAGTTAATTAATTTCATGCTCAAGGAAGAATTACAATTATTATTCGAGATGATTTTCAATTCAACTAACTTGCTTATTTTATGCTAATCAATTACATGCTCAAGTAAATTAGTGGGTTGCTCTTATTTGATTAAACATGCTTATCTAATTGATTAGACATGCTCGATAACTATTGGCGTGATTAGCGAACTCAATTTCATGCTTGAGGAAGGAATTACAATTACTAAGATTTCAGTTTTGGTTCTCTATTTGATTACTTTAATTCATTACTAATTGATTCACATGCTTCAATTAACTAGTTGATTCTTCTAGTGTAGTCACTAAACATGTTAAATATGCTTTCGTTATTACATCATTCACACAAACGTATCAACCTTCAGCACAAATGCGATGGAACAATGCTAGCAAGGTAAATACATGTATAAGGAAATAAAAACGATAACTACACGGCAAGTAAACATCCAAGAATAGCATAGAACTCATTTAGCTCGTTTCCAGACTTCACGTAATCATTTATTATTCTACATTTGTCACATTCGAACCTTAATCATTCATTACCATAATTCAAAGTAAATGACTAAACAGAGCTACCAGCAATAATAGAACTACAATAAGCTACAACATACTAACAATGCTATAGTATCATCAACACTATCAATTAACAGGGAAATTGAACAAAGGAAAGGAAAGCACAACAAGAAATCATCCAAAGAAACTAACACTACTCACGCACCTCCACTTGTGGTGTAGGGCCTCCACAAGCCAAGACACCCCTAATTCCTTACATAAATTGATGAATTGTACAGGGACAGCTCTCCTAGTTCATAGTTCTAGCTTCAGCTCCGAGCGGCTCCCTTCTTAACTCACAGCTCACTCACGGTCACACCTAACTCACAATGGTTCTCTCACTCACTAGAATTCTTCACTCACACTGGACCGCACTCACTCTCTCATAGGTCTCTCTATCACTCTCTAGGACTACTCACGCGAGAAAGGAAAATGGACTGAAAGAGGAAGGGAGGAGTGGCTTATACAAGAAGGAGGAGGCAACAACCCGTACCTAGAGGTAGAGAGGGCATGATGACTCCAGAGAAAGGGGAAGTTGGCGACCTACACTGGGGAGGATTTGTTGTCTAGACACATTTTGATCGCATAGTTATGGACTACACGATAAGAAACCCAATTATAAATCCCTAAATTTACGCTGGTCTGGGCTATTTCGGACGAGTGTGGACACATTGGTCTCGTCCGCAAGGCTACAATCTCACAGGCAAAAAAATGGCTTTGGACATGAAAAGGCATCCCCGTCCTGTCCGTATCGTCCGGGGGCGAGGTTCGGATGCGAAGTGGCATCCGCACATGGCATTCACAGGCATCCAAAGGTGTCCATAAATTGGACAGAGACAAAACAGACGAGGCTACTCCACGTCCACAGTCGTCCGAAACTATCTAGATCCAACAAGTCACACGAGTTGTCGGCGAGCAAGCTCTATGCTGAACCAACTCGTATGATCAAATAAACAGATGAAGTTACCGACAATGGATTGCTTCTCAAATAAAATACCTCTAGGTTCCAAGTTTATGGGGGTTGCAGAGAAGCAGAGCTATAAGTTGTCACGCCACTCGTCAAATGAAACGATACTAGGATAGGCAAAGCTCATCGTGAAACAACCTACCATCTCTGTGTGACTAATATCCTGGGGTCGAAACCCAAGAACATGTCACCAATGCCCCTTCCCTATTTTCACTTCTAGGGCTCGAAACTCGAGGACATGTCATCAATGCCCCACCCTTATTTTCACTTATGGGGATCGAAACCCGAGGCATGTCATCAATGTCACATTGCCATTTCGCACACAAGTAACCAATCTTCTCATAGCATAAGATTGTATGAGATAGCCTCGTGATGCTTTAGCGCTAGAATGCCTAAAGCATCAAGAAGATTCATCCTCTCAATGTACATACCAAATCTTCTCATGGCAAAAGATTTCACGGGATAACCTCGTGATACTTTTGTAATACCCGAACAAATCCCTCTACATACAATGTAAAGAGTTTTTGAAATATACGTTTTATTCCGTAAAAATGCATGGTACACTAATGCAATAAATGTTGGTTTAAAATTTATGTTAAATTAATTAAGTTATAACCTCCTTGAAGTGGAAATGTTGAAAGATTGAAATCGGTCAAAATGGGAGTTTTGGGCAGAATGTCGTAGTGTGGAACCAATTCATCGAATGATCCATTGATAGTGTGAAAAATTTGATTTCACACGGCAGAGTGGTAGTTTTCACGGCTGAGCAGTTAATCAAGTGATCGACCAGTCCAACGTGAAATTCCAAATTTCCCTTTTCTGTATCATACTAGTTGAGCTTCGTGAGGATGATGATCATCCAGGACCTTGTGCTTTACCTGGAATGACGATGGATTAACCTCAATTTTCCAAAAATGATAAGATTATCCAAGTAGTAATTGTGAGTTGTGCCACCTCTTAGTGGTAGGTGCATGTCCATATCAGTAGAGGATTATAAGGGAAGCCTCCTCTGCTAATAAAATGAGATATAGAGAAGGGAGAAGGAGATTGCGAGAGAGAAGGAGATGTAGAGAGCAAGAGAAAGAAAGAAAGGGAGATAAGTTTTCTTTTTTTTTTTTAAAGAGACCAGAGTGTGAGGGGGAAAAAGGTAGTGTGATGCCTTGTATTTTCTAGAGTGTGAACTGCCTCCTATGGTGCTGCTCTTGATAAGAAGGGAAAGCTTTGCAGTGTGGCTTCTTTAGTTGAGGTAAGGGGTACCATGTGCTTTTGGCTAGAGGTGGCCTACAGCATCGAGTATAGGATTTGTTTGATGTTCTGTGAGTTGGTTTGATGTTTGTTCCTGCCTAGTTAAATTCTATATTATTTAGTGACTACTCTGTCGATCTTTGCTTATTAATCTGGTGGCCTGATAATGTGAGTGTTCAGTTCTCTATTTGATTTTGAATAATATTGTAACGACTCGATTTTATTTTCTTATGGCATGGTGTTTGTAATTGCTTTGATTATTGTATTTTTGGGGTGGAATTGCCCTCATAGCATGTTATTTCCTGTTAAAAGCAAGTTACGTAAAAGCATGTTAAATGACTTGGGTAACCAAATAGAATAATCACCTAGACTGATAATGGTAGGGGGCATGTAAATGGATTAGGAATTTAATTAGTGATTGACATGTCTTATACTGTACTCGATATTATAAATGGTCTCAATTGTGCATTGTTCAATTGTCGGATTGTCTTCCTTATTACGTGTTTCCAATTCCTGCTGTTACCTTCCTTATTAAATGCGCTTTTAATTCGTACGTGTCTTTAATTTCAATTACTTCCGTTTATGTGCACTTTAATTCCTACGAATGTTATATCATGAAGCATCATGCTAGGTTGAGAATGTATGGTCATGTAGCACGTTAATAGAAATCAAGTAGGATGTACCCCCTTGGGGTGGTACCCATATGCATGAGTGAGGAAAAATGCTAAGAAAAAGGAATGTTTGGGATGAGTGGGATATGCCCATCACTGAAGAAATCCTTCGGCAGGATACGCCAGAAGGGAAGAAACTCTGAAGGTGGGATACGCTGGAAGGGGAGGAACCTTGAAGGTGGGATACGCCGAAAAGGGGACGAGGAAGGGAGTTGGAGGGCAGATGGGTAGCGGAACTATCCGCGGCTAGGCGAAACCCCCAACCTTGATGGGAACGGGGACCTAGTTGCAAGTAAGGGTTAGCTCTAGACCACTATTCCATCCCCTAAGGTCTCTCCAATCTCCAGCTCGATGTACGAGTGAAGAATGAACGTAAGAAAAAGAATTGGGTTGGATGACCCCTATTCCAAGGAGAATTAAAGAGAGATATGAATAATTGTTTTCCCCCCATTTCCTTACTGGGCGTAAGCTCATGTCCTTACTTATGGTGTAGGTACAAAGACGAATAGATAATAAGTAGACAGTAAACACATAATAAAGCAGGGATGAATGATTTCGCACGCACGAGACTTGGGGCTGGCCAGGCAAGGAAAAAGATGAGTAAATGGGTGTAATCAAATGATATTTAATTGTCAATTTTATTTGTTTAACCGTAGTGTTTTATTTGTTTAGTATTTCCTTCTTAAACGATTTATTTACAGTTCCGTAAGATTTTAAACAAATGGTTTTATTTTATTATTTACGCTTCTGCACCTTGTAATTGGTTTTCCCAAACGAGTTTAAAGAAAGAGTCAGTAGCGATCTGGTTAGACACACTCTAATACGCTTTGTTTTAAAAAAAAAGAAATTTCAAATTTTCATGCATTTTAAGGAATTACGAAAATCTGGATCGTTACACGATCGTTTCCTTGTTTGCAAGATTTGGGGTTGATCTTTTGATCGACCTTTTCTTTCTACTAATTTTCTTAATGCTTATGTCATTTTTGCGGTCGACCTTGTGGTTGTCCATTTCCTTCTACAAAACGCTGAACAATAGATTATCAACCTCCACTCCCAACTATCCCCTTACATACTTCCAACACTTAACCAATTTATACTTCTATCACCACCATAAATCCAAATATACCTCAAAATCATCCTAAAATCTCTAAAATTCACAATTATTATTATCCTTAGTCTAATCTTAACTCTGGGTATTACAAATATATCCCTGGAAAGTGATTCTGTTGGTCACTCTATTGCTCTAATAATTTGAGATTCGTTTCTTTGCTTGGTTCTGCATGATATATACACCTTTTGAGAATATTACTATGTGGATGTATTGTCTATTCTGAAATTCTGAGTAATGCTCACTGGGTATAAAATGTTGTAGTTTGATTACTATTAATATGGATAAATATGTTCTATAGAAGGAAAGGTTAAAAGTGGTGGCTTATTCTTTCGATAATATGGTATATAGTTGATGATATGTTCTGTCGAAAATAATGATATTCATTGTGATGTTTCTTCATGTTACTTCCCTATTTATTCCACGCTATGTCAGGTGCACTTAGGAATGATTCTGTTGAATTGATTGTTACGGTATTTAACATTGCTTGAGTTAGCATGCATCATGATTAGAAACAATTAGGAATGTGATATCTAGGTTGGTATTCACATATATTTTACGAGAGAGAAACAAATTGAATGAATGTAAATAGGAATTGGAGGTTAGGGCGTTTAGGGACGATGATGCTGGGGAGAACTGCGACATGAAGTATCTCTTCCCATATAGGGATTGAGTGACATGTTCTACCCAATTAAATCTCGAGGATGTATCTATTCTCTCTGTGGGAAATATCTCTAATGTCCTAGTTAATATTATGAGACTGTGATTAAAGAAGAAAAAAGGGTGGATTGCTTTCTGACATAACAGACATGAGCATGTATCATATTTCATCTTATCTCTAACTGGTCATTAGGCTCATAGTTTACTTGTGGTGTAGGTGACGAGCAGGGTACCAGTGAAGTACTTGAGGGAGGTGTATTGCACAATGAGCAATTGGGTTACCCAGTGGCTTTGACCTGAGGGTTATGAGTCACAAAAAATGAAACTTGGTTTTGAATAGATGATGGTGATTTTTAAATATGGTATATGTTTTGTTGAACAATGGACTTTTTTGTTAAAGTGCTAAAATGATGTTTTGGGGCTGTTATTAGTTTCCGCTTTGATTATTCTGATCTTTTTTCCCTTCATACATTTTTAAAGAAATTAAATTTTTTTTATATGGGTAAGAAAAAGATAAGGTAATAAATACGGGCGTTACAGGTTTAGCACCAGAGTGCCTAAAGCATCAAGAGGATTCATCCTCCCAATGTACGTAACAAATATCAAATCTTCTTGTAATAGAAGATTTCATAAGATTGCCTCTTGATGCTTTAGTGCCAGAGTGCCTAAAGCATCAAGAGGATTCATCCTCCCAACATATATGCACAACTATATAAATCAAGCAATGTACAAAATATAAACATGAGAAAATATATGTACACGTAAAAATTGACGTGCTGTCGAAATAGTCCCCGTCAGATTTTTTAATGTGCTACCCCACAAAATATCAGTTTTTGAAAATATGATGCAATGCAGTTCAAGAAGTATAAAGATCCCTATCTCAATGACGACCACAACATGCTTACGACTAGCCAGCTCCATGCACTATCAGAAGGAAGGTCGCACCACTAACATCTTCAGAACCTATAACAAGGTTGATGTCAACATCCCAACAAACATATAAGGGATAATGGTCAAGTCTTAAATAAGAATAGAATCCAATACGGTTTCTAGGAATAACCACAAGTCCCAAAGCAAAAAACCAAAATCCAAGAATACTACATATACATTGGATTAAGCCTAACGTCCATCTTCATACTTATTATCGTAAATAGACTCATCCAATACCCACTTCAGAACTCTCTAAATTCATCACTTAATAAACATCCAAAGTCTTCCAACTATATCTATCAGTTCCAATAGACATAACAATACCACCCTAAGCATAACATTATATCCTTATTTTAATTACTCGTAACAAAATCATAGTAACAACAAATCCTCCACAGGCTCAACAATTTAAGAAAGCAGCACTAGAAATTTTCCAAGGACAAAAGTAGTGCATCAAACAAACAAGGATAAGTTAACCATAATATTACATACTTTCAAGCCATCAAGCAGTAAGTGAAAATAATGAAAAAAATCTAATCAATAGAGT
Source organism: Begonia loranthoides (assembly GCA_022433065.1). Classification (NCBI taxonomy): domain Eukaryota; kingdom Viridiplantae; phylum Streptophyta; class Magnoliopsida; order Cucurbitales; family Begoniaceae; genus Begonia; species Begonia loranthoides. The sequence goes on along the minus strand of CM039471.1, from coordinate 29,725,586 downwards.
ATTACTCCCAACTATGTTCGTCAAAGCCATAACTAAAATATATGGCTTCACCCAAAACAACAAAATACCATACTCATCAATATATATATATATTCAAGCACCAAATGAAACAGAGGACGAATCACAATCAACATAATGTCATTCCCAATGATATTCATCAAGCTATACTAAAATATATATAGCACAGCCCTACACAACAGAAAAATATCTTCAGTCACCTATTTAACCGATAAATAAATGAACGGAGAACAAATCCCAATCAATAGAGTACTACCCTCAACAGTTTCAATCAACAGTAAATGAGGTAGAGCACAAAATCCCCACAACAAAGCATAAGTAATTAACACCATCTAATTATGTAGTCAAATGAAGTAGAGGCAAGAAAACCAAATAGCATAGCGTGAGTCCTTAGAATTCATATGCCATCACAGACAGATTCTCAATAGTTATTCTATCAAACCGTAGCACAATCACAGTGAACATTTTTCCAACAAATAACAACACCAGTTTAAACCATAGAAAAATAGGACATCACTCAGTTTCCATCAATATAATCGTGAGCAAACAATCCTTTTAAAAATGTACAATAAACCGTGGGGAAAAATCATCAACACAACAACATCAAAATATCACCCAACATAATTTCTGTAAAAGACAGAAGCAAACAGGGCAATCCTTGGAAGTTTTATCAAAGACAACAAATGACCAAAATCACTTAGCACAACACACCTTGTAAAAATCAAAGCAGGAATTTAACACCACAACATTTCACCAACCCATTATCCAAAGCAAAAAAAACAAAAAATAGAGACCCATCATCAAAGTCAAAACATAATCAGGTGTTCGACATTACTCACTATAACTAGAGAAATGGCAGAAGGAGGTATCACGATGAGCTCTCCTTGGAATCTCCTCGGCTAGAGATGCTATCACAATCGACCGTCCCCATTCATTCATTTCTCTACTAGCCACTCGCTCGAAAGGCCCAGACGGAGCTACACAATCAGCCACTGTTAATGGTTCCTAACCGAACGTAGTTACTGTCAGCTCCCGCTCGGAATCGGTGGTCTCGTCTTGGTCGTCCCCCTTTCGCCAAGTTCTCTTAGCCAAAGGAAGAAAGTCTCCTCCTTTCTCCTGTTCGATTTTCAACCATGTGTCTTCCTTCTTTCCCCCAATTTCTTCTTCCTTTTTAGGCAAAATGACAAATCAACCATCGTACTTTCTAATCAATGACAAGTCAACTACTAACTATTTTTGTTAACAAATTAAGCACTGAACTATGGGAAAAGGTCCCCACAAACATCGTTGTCATGTTGCCGTTAAACGCATTAATTTTAATCCACTGTAGTTTGTGTGCTGTTCCACCTTGGATCAATATTTTTAAAAATAACGTTACAATATTTATGATCTACCATGGATCCTAATATGATCCACCGTGGATTAACTATGATTTGTGGTGCATTGATAATGATTTGCTTCAGATTATTGTGCGTCATTTTGTGTTCCTACTATATAAGATTTGAGTGAGCGGTGTGGTCCAGTGAGTTTAATGTAAACCACAAAATCGTCGGCAATGTCGTATACAATGTTGGATTAGAGCTCAACGGTGATGTTTTTGAGGGTTAAGTACTATGATTTGGCTGTCGAGCAAGACGAAGTTTTCGATGTTCATAATTTGGGAGCTGTAAAGAAGTGAAAGTGTTGTAGGCTAGGTTTGGGCAATTGTCTATATAGTTATAGGACTCTGAGCGCTCAGAGTGCTACGTCTTTTGTGATGGAGCGCCTCAGAGCACTCGGAGTCCTGTAATTGTACTGACAATGGCAGGTATTAAGGCAAAAACAGAATACCAAATTACAGAATATGGAACTGTCTTGTTTGATATCCAATGGACTTGAAATTTGGAGCAACTTAAGTTTAAGGAGAGTTAAGAGTGTCCTCCAAAAATCAATCCAAAACAAGCATAGGAGATGGAGATATACAATCACAACTGAAACTGTTTGTAAGGGAACCAATAAGGCAGTTTTGAGACTGAAACTGTTCTTACTTCACCATTCTTCTCAATCTCGGACTTACGGTTCTTTAGATTATTCCATTAGCAAACATTATCAACTAACCATTAACAATTAGCAGCAAAGAGAACTACACAATTAGCAAGAAACATCAACAATCCCCAAACTACATTCACGGTAAGAAAAGCACTCAGAATAGAAACTAACAAAACATCTAGCCTATACTTGTGGGTAGGGCTTTGATGGCCAGACACACCCAATTCCTTACCTAAGTTGAAGAACTAACACTAAGTGACAACACTCCAGCTCATGGTTCCTCAGCTCACAGTAGCTTAAGCTCCAACATTAAGCTTCTAGCTTATAGAACCTCACACCACACAGCTCTCCGTCAGGCTCCAGTTTACGAGACTCACACAACTTACCATAGCTAACCCACAATTTCCCTCACTCAGAACTCACTCTCTCGCGGGAATCTCCCTCTCATGGATATCCCTCACACACGCAGGTTTCTTCATGTTGAAAGGGAGAAGAGGGCTGAAGACTAAAGAAATGGCAGAGAAGGAAAGCTTTACCTAGGAGAGGGAGGGGACAATGTACACTTAGGGAGGAGAAGAGGTCGGCTCTACCAGGTGATGGTGGGGGAAGGTCGATTCGTGTCTGCCATGGGTGTAGTTATGGACTACATGACAAGAATTTAGATTTTAAATCCCTAATTTTATGTTGAACTGCGATCTTTCGGATGAGTGGGGACACACTAGTCTCGTCCGCATTCGTAAAATTCTATAGGCAAATTCGTGTTTTCATACGAGAACTGGTGTCCTTGTCCTTGACGTACTATTTGAAAACCGTTTTAGCGTCCACACGTAGCGTTCGCACGCATCCAAATTCATCCATAAATTGGACAGAGTAAATTCGGATGAGGTCTCTCCATATCCGCATTCGTTCGGACTCGTCCGAAAGTGTCCAGGAATCAGACAGGTTCAAACCTACAACGTCTGCCTGCATCCACGAGCATCTGGGGTCGTCCAAAAACTCATGAGCCAGGCAAAGTTAAGACACAGAACCACGTCTTGAGTCATCCCAATCATCGGGATGACACTCCAAACATTTACGGACGACATGACTCATCTGCAGCGTCGTCCGTAGGCGTTCGAAAATGCCCTGGACAACATTTCCTCACCTTTTTCGCACTTAACATTTATCCCATAAGATTTCCCCATAAATACACGTCATAAAATGACACTTATAAATACGCAATGTAATGTCCTACCCATCCTCACACTTGATTACATCCCGAATACGGGGAAAATGTACTACTTCTCTTTGAAGAGCTACCCATGGCCTCCCCCCTCCATTGAGCCGATTCTTCCATCCCCCTTGCAAGGAGTTCTTGAAGCTTCTTTTCCTTGCAAATCCTGGGTTATTATCTCTTCCAATCCCTTATCCTTGTGGTGAGGATTGTGGTGTGGAGGTAAAAGAAAGTTTCCATCCTTGGAGAGTGTTTGCTTCCAAGCAAACCGCAAGTCGTCCCTCTTACTAGGAGGTGCACAGACCCCTTGCTGTTCTACTTGATTATTGAAGGTTCTATTTGCTATTTCTGGTTTTCTTTGGCACTTACAGATTCTATTATATGAGTATTGATTTGGTGTTTGGCTGCTCGTTCCTGAAGTGTAAGTTGTATGGTGTTTATTGTTGAATCCCTTTTAATCGCTGAATCTGTTTTATTCTGTGGATTGCTGGAATGCCCAATTGCAGCTCTGTTTTGGGAACTTTAAGCTACGTGAATCAGTTTTGTGTCTTCTGAAAAATTTTTCATTTTTGAGTTAATTGATTACCCTCCAAATTTGGGATTATTTCACTGTATGCATTTTGAGTTATTTGCGTTTGAATACTGAAAGGTATTTCTGCCCAATTGAAATCCCAGTTTCGGGTCGTTATTGATTCAGTCATATCTTCTAATCCATAGTGGTTTTTGGAATGAAATTTTGAGGCGACTCATTTGGATGTGTTAAGTTTGTGTTCTCCAAATTACAGCTCAAATTCACGTGTGAATTTGGAGTTTGATCTATTTGATTGATACTAGCTTAGTTATTGACAGTTTCCATAACAGATTGTAGAACTTGTATTTGTGGCATACTTGGATTCTATGATTAACTTAACGCTCTGAATATGTCCTTGGTAATATTCCAACATAAAAAGTAGGGGTGTTACACGTCTAGTGGGAAAATTAATCTACATGACCACAAAAATCCTACTTAGCACCTCTGTGGTTGCATTCCATTAAAACTCTTAGTGCAACTTCCCCGTTCTTAGAGAAAAGTTGATTAGCCGTTGGATATGTGACCATAAATCAACTCTTATGATTCTCATTCACTTTCCAGTTCCAAATCCTTTGAACAGATTTCTCCTTGTCCATTTGGCACCAACAACCAATAGTGCCCTGATGTTTAGTTTTATCTTCACTGATCTCTTAAAATCTTGTCTCATCCTTACTCGTCATTTCTCCACAATTTAGAAGGCCTCTTAACTGTTCATTAATGTTGGCAAAAATTGTGAAATCCCACTTAAACCTGCGAGACTCACTCTGCCAAATCCTCGCCTACTTGCACTAAACATGTGTTATAGCTGTAATACCTAGGATTAGGAATAATATTAATTGTGAATTATTGAAAATTATGTAATGATTTTATGGATTTTACTTCCCCATTGGTAATGAAGGTTGGAATGAAATTTAATGGAATTAGTATAATTAAATATATGTTAAAGTATTTATCAATAAACTAATAAAAAAGGATTTGTTGTGTGGCAGTCAATTTTGTGGAATGCATGATGAACACCTCTTAGAGTCGATGAACGTTCCAAATTGAAGGAATTATGGCATTGAAAATTGTGGACCGGTGTTGTTTGGGCTATGACGAACGTCCCTCAAAGGGAAAATGGATGTCCGTTATAGAAGATGGAAAGCAGGCAGCGTTGTTTGTTAAGAGTAAATAGAAAGTGACATCGTTTGATGCGAGGGATGTCCCTGATGGAGAAAAGACGTCCAAAATAAAAGTAACCAAAACAGCGTTAAGATTTAAGTGGGACGATGCCATTTGTAACAAAGGGAGGAAAGGTGATGCATGCACGGAATGCTGACGCACGTGATGGATGAACACAATGCTTCTCACCTCCTTGGATAAGGACGCGGCTGCAAGTTTTCTTTCGTGATATACCTCACATGAAAGGGACTTTGGATATAAATCACCAAAGGGTTCTTTGGATATCACTCACCAAAGGAAGAAAAGGATCTCTCCAATTCCCGAAAAGCAAAAGCTTTCTTTTATCAAAATTCAACAAATGTTTAAAACATAAAATTAGGTGGCTTTATATAGCATTTTTACAAACATAAATTAAAAAAAATAACTAAATAAAAAAAATAACCTAAATAAGTGGATCTAAATTTCCTAGATAAGTAGATCTAGATTTCCTAGATAAGTTGATCTAGATCTCCTAGATAAGTGAATCTTTTTTGAAATACTATATTAAGAGATAATATCTTTCTCTTTCTTCAATATCTTTTGGTTGCAATTTTTGGGCGATTTAAAAGTTTCCTTGATCTTCGGCTTGATAGCTTTTAATTGAATTCAAATTTGCATCATCCTCTCTGGGTTTTTGAGGATTTGACCCCAAATCTTCTTTCTTTGATCTTTGATTTGATATCTTTTGATGGATTCAAATTGGCATCATCAATTATTCTCTTGATCTTCCACTTATGCTTGATCTTTATAATATTCTTTGAGCTTTGATAAATAATTGAATAGTCCCATTTCACATCATCCTCCCGGGGTTGAAAAGGATTCGACCTCGAATCATATCTTGTGTTACCATGTTTGTATGAGAAGCCAATCATTGATATTTCCAAGCTATTTCCTGTAAATGTGATCAAAGGAACTTTGTTAACACAAATATCATCCTTAATATTTAAAGAACAAATCTCGTTCATTTTGGGGCATGGAACATGAAAAGATTGCTCATTTCGTACTGCTGTTGTCAATGACTCATCTTGGTTTTCTATAGGTTCGGATACTTGCTCTTTTTGACATTCTTCATCTATTTGCTCAAGAAAATCTTCTAATTCCTCAACTTGATCTTGTTCTTGCAAAATCGAGGTGCTCCATAATCTTGCTTTAATTTGTCCTAACGAGACACTAATTTTATCAAGTTTAGCTTGTTGATTTCATCTCTCAATTCTTTGAGCCATTTTGATCACATCCTCAAGGGTATCATAAGGTCCTGTTGCCATGCTTTCTAGAATGTCACCGTGAAGTCCGTTGATGAACCTTGCTATTGTTTTTCCTTCTCGTTCTTTCAAACCACATCGTATTTTTAAAGTTTTGAACTTGGTAGCATACTCTTCGATGGTAAAGGAACCTTGCTCTAGATTTTGAAATTGTTGGTAGAGATCTTGAGTTTGTTGTTGGTTTTGGTCCCTTTTCAGTTGACCAACTTCTTGTTGTAGAGCGAGAACGATCTCCCACAAGTCTTCATTGGAGTGAGATGTAGAAGATTCAGTCATTGTGGATTTTGTACTGCTTTGGATGCTTCTCAAGTCATCATGTGTAAAAAGATGAAATTTGTTTTTGGATTAGGACGCTTTAGCTCCGATACCAGATGATGCGGGCACGAAATGCTGACGCACGTGATGGATGAACGCAACGCTTCTCACCTCCTTGGATAAGGACGCAGCTGCAAGTTTTCTTTCGTGATATGACTCATACGAAAAGGACTTTGGATATAACTCACCAAAGGGTTCTTTGGATATCACTCACCAAAGGAAGAAAAAGATCTCTCCAATTCCCGAAAAGCAAAAGCTTTCTTTTATCAAAATTTAACAACTGTTTAAAACATAAATTAGGTGGCTTTATATAGCATTTTTACAAACATAAATTAAAAAAAATAAATAAAAATAACCGAAATAAGTGGATCTAGATCTCCTAGATAAGTAGATCTAGATTTCCTAGATAAGTGGATCTAGATCTCCTAGATAAGTAAATCTTTTTTTAAATACTATCTTAAAAGATAATATCTTTCTCTTTCTTCAATATCTTTTGGTTGCGATTTTCGGTCGATTTAAAAGTTTCTTTGATCTTCGGCTTGATAGCTTTTAATTGAATTCAAATTTGCATCAAAAGGCTTATTGAGGAAAGGATGTCCTTTATTGAGGAACAGACGTCCCTCATAGCGAAGAAATTAACGAATGTCACATGGGAGAGATATGGACGACGGATAAGAAACATCGGATGAATTGTGGACTGTCAGATGAGGCCTAAGAAAAATTGAATGAATGGTGGATGGTTAGATTAGCAAGAGAGACATCTATTGTTTATAAGAGACGTCTATCGCTAAATTAAGGACGGGGCCATGTGCAAGGCACATGTGAATCATAAAGGAAAATAGACATATTTTATGACCATCGGATGAGGGAGCAAACGAAGTAGGACCATAGGATTCACGATGAGGGACGTACCTTTTGGAAAATGGACATCCTTCAAAGCAATTTTCATGTTTAAATTTTGAGCAGATAATTGTGACATTGATGAAATCTTTTGAAAAGGAAAGATGCTCCCTTCCAGTGAGCTTTTTGGCATTATGATTTCACAATCTTCCATAAGCGATATGCTCATACATATGGTGTTCAAATGTGGTCCCACCTAGGAGTTGTTGGTGAATGTCAAGGCAATTTATGAGATCCATGGAAATTCCTTGCTTATTAAATCGAAGGCTAAAGCAAAGCGAGGGAATTATGAGTTTCCCTAATGAGAAAAGAAAGAGAGAAAGAGGGTGCGAGAGAGAGAAAGTTATAGAGAAGGAAGGAAGGAAAAATTCCACTGCTTTAGGTTGTTTGGAGATCGCTGCTTTCAGTGTGAAGGAAAATGTGCGGCTGTAAGGAATCGTCATGTGAGGTAAGGGATAATAGCGTGTCGTGGCCAATGGAGGCATACACCAAAAGTATAGGATGTGTTCTGTTTGTTGCTTAGAATATTAAACTAATGATTTTGCTTTGGTGATGAATATTCAGCCTTCTATTTGATTCTAATTAATGCATTGTTAGTCTCTGTTAGTTTATTCTGAGGATCACCATGTTATTCCCTGTTATTTTGCATGCATAGAGAAGTTCTTTTAATTGAATCTAATTAATGCATTGTTAGTCTCTATTAGTTTATTGTGAGGATTGCCATGTTATTCCCAGTTATTTTTGATGCAATGAGAAGTTGTGACTGTTATATGAAAAGAATGATATATTGCAATGCATATGTATGTTTCTCCCCTGTTATTTTCATGCTATCACTTAGGTTGATTATGTCGATTTAAATACATTTCCTTTATCAATTCCTGTTGCAGTGTTCATATATTGTTGAGTTTTGATTATAATTTGCATTGACATGCATCATGTTTAGAAACAGTTAGGAATCACATGCATTGTACGACTTAAATGAATGTAACGAAAATTGGAATTGGAGAGTCTAGTGACGGTGATGCCTAGAAGTGTAGTACGATCTATCTCTTCCCACATAGGGATTGGGTGACCTATTCTGCTTAGGTTAACCACAAGGGTGTATTTTATTCTCTTCAATGTCCTAATGTAAATGAATGTAATGAAAATTGGAATTGGGGAGTCAAATGACGGTGATGCGTGGGAGCATAGTACGATGTATCTCTTCCCACGTAGGGATTGGGTGACCTATTATGCTCAGGTTAACCACAAGGATGTATCTTTTCTTTCCAATGTCCAATTTCCTAATGATATTTGACTTGAGTAAAGAATAGATTTTATGGATTCCTTTCTAACATAATCAGACATATGCATGAATACCACTTCTTTCATACTATATATTAAGTCTTGCTGGAGTTAGACTCATAGTTTACTTGTGGTGTAGGTTTTGAACAGAAAACATATTATATACTAGAGGAGTGAGTATTTTAGGATGAGCACTTTAGTTACCCAACAGATTTGACCTGAGTGTTATGGCTCATGAAAAATAAATTAGGTCAAACAGTTGATATTTTTAGTTGATGTTTTCTTTTAGAAATAAGATGAATGTTATGTTAAAAGCTTGGATTTATGTTTAAATTAAAAGTATGTTTTAAATCGTTATCTATTTTTGCTTTATTTCTCTAAATTGTTTTTCCTTTCGTACATTTTAAATATGTAAAAAAAAAATTGTTTAACTACGAAAAAAATAAGGTTTGAGAGTGTTGGTCGCAACGGTTGGTATCAGAGCATAACCAGGTCAAATGCGGTTATGTAGACAGATGGTAACGCAAGTCTCATCGTGGAATACTCCTTCGACTTCAAGTTGAGTTTTGCTTCTTGAATTGTTTTCTTTAACTTATTATTTTATAATGTGAAAATGTATAGGATTATAGAATGGCTATGGGAACAAGAGCTGAGGTACAAAATAATGAGGAGAGGAGCGAGCCAGCTAGTGACCATGAGAATGTGGATGGCCGAGAAAATACTAGTGCTTAGGATGAGAGAGATCAAGCCCTCTGCCGCTTAACTATTGTGGTGAAGCGATAGTCACTGTTTATAGAGCAGTAGTCCTAGAACATGGACATGCAATTCTAGTAGATGGAGCAGTTTATGTAAAGAAAAAAAAATAGGGATCAGCAGGTTGTAGTTACGCATGAAAAAGTGAGCTGGGAGAAATTTTAATGATTAAAGCTTCCAAGTTTTGACGACAATATTTTCGATGTAACGGGAGCCAAAGAGTGGATCTGGTCCGTAGAGAACACATACCAATACGCAAATATAAAAGAGGTCGAGAAAGTGAAGTGTGCCGCAAAGCTACTGATCCAGGATGCCCACTTCTGGTGGGATTTGATTAAAGCAACACAAGACGTCCGAAATCTCACATGGAAAGTATTCAAGGAGTGTTTTATGGGAAGTATTTTAATTATACAATCTAGAGTCAGAAGCTCGAGGAGTTTGTTCAATTATGCTAGACAGGGACTATATCCAAATATATTCATAAATTTGAGGCATTATCTAGATTCATTTCACATCTAATAGCCAAGGATGAACACAAGGTGTATCACTTTGTTCGAGGGCTCAAAATGTAGATTTTGAAAGGAGTCAGGATATTGGGCACTCGAGATATCCCTTATGCGCAAGTTCCTAGAGAATTAGGATGTGAGAGGTTTGGAAGGCTGAAACTGCCATACTTTGAAGGCAATATTTTTTATCCTGTGGGTGCAGAGGAATGGATTAGAATGATAGAGAGTATGTTTGCTTATGCCAAGATTGAAGAGCAAGAGAAAGTTAGTTGTACTGTGTTCATGCTGACGAAGGATGCTCGATTTTGGTGGGTTTCCTTGAAGGCAGTGCATAATGTGGAGAATATGGAGTGAGAAAAATTTAAGGAAATCTTCTATGACAAGTACTTTAACCGCACTACAAGGACGAGTAAGTTGATAGAGTTTACTAAGCTTCGTCAGGAAGGAACAGTCTCAAAGTATGTGTGCAAATTTGAAGCATTGTCATGGTTTGCATCGCATTAAGAAAGTGATAATGAACACACAATGTTAACCAATTTGTTCAAGGATTGAAGTTGAAAATTTATCGATGCGTAAAGATTTTGGGTACTTAAGGGATATCTCATACGAACATTGATATGCCCCACGGACCGATCACCCGTTCTCAAGCTAAGAAGTTTGTTTCTTTCCTAACTCATTTTTATTTTTGTAGGGAATAACAAGCTTTGGGATTTTTTGGAGGAAACATCTCACGAAGATAAAGGAGCGCCCTTCCACGTTATCACTTGGATGCATGCAACGTCTAATGACAAACATGGTAGTTTCCCGCCTTGATGATTCCACAATATTACGAAGGATTAAAGAGTATTATTGATTTGTTGCTGCCTTTGTGATGATTTGGAGAGAAGACTTGGTTTGCCATTTTATTTGGACCATTTTAATTTGTTCTTTTGTTGTGTGTTAACGGTTGCACGGTTTGCATGCCAACTGTGACTCCCATGCCAAAAATTACTCGTCAAGGGTAATTTGGTCTTTAGGCTTTATTAAAGCCCTTAGGAGTATTTAGTCTTTCTTTTTGTGAGGAGAAGACATTTTTTGAAAAATAGAAAAGAAACCCTAGCTGATTTTTGGTGAAGATCGTGGAAGCTCTCTCTCCCATTCGGCCATCATCCTATCAATCAACTCGCTCCATTCTTACTGTTTTCTTGGACGAGTTGATCTTGGTGCTTCCTCCAGTCCATCCCTTCTTTGTGGTGGTCTTGTGGTGTGGAAGTAGAAGAAGCAACAATTCCTAGGAGAGTGCCTTTCGATTTGGTAAGGTCGAGTAAGTCGCACCCTCTCCCATTGGAGGTGTGCGAACTCCTTGGAGGTTTTCTCTTGTTCTTACTATTTCGAATGCAAAAGGGGATCTTATGATATTGAGTTCTTACTATTAACTTTTGTTATTCTAAATTTTGGACTGATTTGGTTGAGGTTTATTATTGGAAAGTTGTGTTTTTGGGGAGAATATCTTCAATCCGAGAATCTGTTTTGTACTATCCAGATTTTGGATTGAGATTGTGACTAGAATTTGGGATACTTTCATTCGTTAGATTACGCTCAAATTTGGCAGCATTTATTTTGATATTGTTAAGGTCTTCTCCTCCAAATTTGGCGCAAAGAGGACGTATGCTCAAGGAGATCTCATTGATTGAATTCGGGTCGCCAGAACTGTCCTAGAAACCCTAAGTCCGAGATCTAATTTCGTTTCATCATAACTGAAGATTCTGATCGAGTTATAGCTGAATTTTTGATATGTTTGATTTGAATGTGTTATTATAAAGTCCTCCAAAATTCAGCTCTTGATCCCCTTTGGTTGTGAAGTTGTGTTCGTTTAAAGATTGTTGGTCAGTTTGAACGGAATATTGACAAGCCGATTACTCTTAGTGATCTTTGAGATTGGGATCACATGATTTGGTATCAGAGCCAATCCACACTTTCATTGTTATTGTTTGCCCTAGTAATTGTGAAATGAGTACGAGAAGTGGAGTTCATTATCATCGTAACAAGGAGATGAGGTCTAATCCGAATGCACCACACGAAGTTGAACATGAACAGCCTGAGTGATGTGCCCCAAATCCCTGTCACTTGAGCCCGAGCCAAGGGTTCTTTTAT
>CM039471.1:29612031-29713397 GCA_022433065.1 Begonia loranthoides | reverse complement strand
CTTTTCTGGTTAACGTCTTCTAGAGAATTGTTTGAGCTTGAGTAAGGGAGCTACTCTCCAAAATTGAACTTTATTCGATGTATGCATCTCGAGTTATGTCGTTTTGAGTAATCGTTGCTGAAACTGCCCTGTATAAAAACAGTTTTTGGGTCATTGGTATTTAGAGCATAACTTCTGATCTAGAATGGTTTTCTTTATGGAATTTTGACACGAGTATTGTGGTTGTATTGAGGACAGCTCTACCAAGTTCCAGTTTGATCTCACGCACAAATTGAGAGTTAAGTTTGATTGATTGTTGCTGATTCAGTGAACTGTATTTTTCCCGAACAGATTTAACAAAGGTTCCCCATTTGTTTCTTGGAGCCTATCACTGAGACTAGTCTACATGGAAGGATGGATGATATGATGGAGTTCATCCATAAACTCCAACAAAAGATAGAGGCTTCCACGAATGATCATGTAAGGGAAGCAAGAACTCCAAGGCCTAGAAGAAGGCTTAGCACTTCTAATGATTTGCGAGGTCGAAGCGCTAGCTTACTTGATGAAGATTTGGTTGAATCCGACGGAGAGGAGTCATGAAGTCCGAGGAGGAGGACTCATGCCAAGGATGATATGAGACATGTTAAGGTCTCCAGCCCTCCATTTAAAGGCTCGAGTAATGGTACTGATTTTCTAGAATGGGTTGAGAAGGTCGACCGAGTATTTGATTGTTAATTATTCCGAAAAGGTGAAGCTTCAAATGGTTGCCTTAGAACTTTCGGGATATGCTAGTTTATGGTGGGAAGACCTCAAGGCTCAAAGGAGGCGAGTTGGTGGTGGTGAAGTGCGAAGTTAGGAAGCTATGAAAGCCCTAATGCAAAAAAGATTTGTTCCCCCTTATTACAAATAAGAACTATTCCTTCAGCTTCAACATTTGAGACAGGGCACTCAGTCGGTAGATGAGTATTTGACTGAGTTTGAGATCTTATAGATTCGTTGCAACGTGGAGGAACCGATGGAAGAAACCATTGCTCGATCATCAAAGGAATGCAGAGAGAAATCAGGGATCTTGTAGAATAGCAATCGTATAACACCCTAGATGATGTAATACAGTTGGCTTTAAAGATAGAAAGGCAAAGGAAGAGGAAGAACAAGGAGAGTATGACTCGGTCTTTCCAAAAAGCTAACACTCCACAAAAACCGAGTCCAAGATTTGAGAGTGAGCCTAATGCCGTGAAGCCTAATGATGATAAAAGGCCAGTCAATGACACTAACAAACCTAGATCGAGAGACATGAAATGTTTCAAATGCCTAGGATTTGGTCACATTGCCTCACAATGCCCGAATATGAAGGTAATGATTTTAAGAGGGGAAACTAATGAAGTGGTTAGTGAAGATGAGGAAGAAGGGACTATTCCTCTTATTGAAGAAACTGAGGAAGAAACTTTTTATGCACAAGAAGGGCCGTTACTTGTTGTGATGAAGCGGTCCATGGCTATTCAGAACTGTGATGAAGAATTACAATGGGAAAATATCTTTCACACTCATTGCCAAATTAAAGGAAAACTTTGTTCATTGATTATTGATGGGGGGAGTTACACTAATGTTATATCTTCGGATGTCATTGAGAAATTGGGGCTTGAAACTTCCACCCACCCCAGTCCGTACTAGCCGAATTGGTTGAACGATAAAGATCCCATTAGGGTAACCAATCAAGTTCGATTGACTTTTGCCATTGGTGGTTATGAAGATGAAGCTTTATTTGATGTAGTGCCAATGAATGCTAGTCACTTGTTACTACGCAGGCCTCGACAATTTGACAGAAAAATGTTGCACGATGGTTTTACAAACTTCTATTCATTCAAGTTCAAAGGAAAAACGATTAAATTGGCACCTCTAAGTCTGGATCCGATAGCTAAGGATCACGAGAGTATGAGAATGGTAGGGCCGAAGCCTCCCTCATAATTACTAAAAGAGATCTTTGCTGCAAGGATAACCAATTATTTTAATGCTATTCCGGGAAAGGATGGAGGAGTTGGGACCTATTCCCGAGTCAGTTTTAGGATTGCTTAAAGACTATGAGGATGTTTTTCTAGAAGAGTTTCCTTAAGGATTGCCACCTTTGAGAGGTATTGAACATCAGATTGATCTTGTGCCAGGAGCCTCCTTACCTAATCGGCCTTTGTATAGATTGAATCCAGAGGATGCCAAAAAGTTACACAAGCAGGTGATAGAGTTACTTGATAAGGGTTATATTAGAGAGTCGCTTAGCCCATGTGCAGTTCCCACATTATTAGTTCCCAAGAAGGATGGCTCAATGCGCATGTGTGTGGATAGTAGAGCCATTAATCAAATCACTATCAAATACCATTTTCCTATTCCCAAACTTAAAGATATGCTTGACGAACTCAGTGGTGCTGTTATATTTTCCAAGGTTGACCTGAAAAGTGAAAAGTGGCTATGATTAGATTCGAATGTGGGAGGGCGACGAGTGGAAAACCGCATTTAAAAAGAAGTATGGTCTTTATGAATGGTTGGTTATGCCCTTCGGCCTTTCTAATGCCCTTACTACTTTTATGCATGTAATGTACCATCTTTTACCCGAATTCACGGGGAAGTTTATCGTCGTTTATTTTGACGATATACTTATTTATAGTTCCGATCTCTCAGCTCGCCTTGTTCATTTACGATTATTATTCGAAGCCCTTCAGAAAGCTCAATTATTTGGCAACCTGAAGAAGTGTTCTTTTGCCCAAGACCGAGTCTATATCTTGGGATTCATCGTCACTAAGGAGGGAATGGAGGTGGATGATGCCAAAATCGAGGCGATTAGAGATTGGCCAGTTCCTAAGAGTGTCTCCTAGGTACGTAGCTTTCATGGCTTGGCTTCCTTTTATCGGCGCTTTATTAAAGGATTCAGTTCTATTATGGGTCCTATAACGGATTGTATGAAGAAAGGAAAGGAATTTGTGTGGACTTCTGCTTGCCAAGCTAGTTTTTATTCGATCAGGGACAAGTTGTGTCATGCTCCTCTTTTAGTACTCCCAGATTTTACTAAAGTATTCGAAATTGAGTGCGATGCCTCCGGGTTGGGTATTGGTGCAGTACTTATGGAAGAAGGCAAACCTATTGCATATTTTAGTGAGAAATTAAAGGGGGCTACTTTGAATTCTTCCACGTACGATAAAGAATTCTTTGCAGTTATTCGAGCTGTAGAAGTGTGGCAGCACTATGTATTATCGAAAGAGTTCATCATTCACTCCGATCATCAAGCATTGAGGCACATTCGAAGTTAAGAAAAGTTAAACCGTCGTCATGGTAAGTGGGTGGAATTCTTGGAGTGCTATCCATATGTTATCAAGTATAAAAAAGGGGAGACTAATCAAGTTGCCGATGATCTTTCTAGGCGATTTATGTTACTAACAGAACTCAATGCGCGACTCTTTGGATTTAGTTGGATCAAAGAGTTATATGCTAATGATGTAGACTTTGGTGGTGTCTATCAGAATTGTATGAACAGGTCTGAATTACCCTTCTATTTGGAGAGGGTTTTCTTTTCAAGGGTGGCAAAATATGTATTCTCGCCTGTAGCCTTCAGGAGACTCTTGTGTTGGAAGCTCATTGTGGGGGATTAGCAAGTCATTTTGGTTGCAAGAAAACCATAGAGGCTGTTCAAGAACATTTCCATTCGCCTCCTTTACGTCGAGATGTCCAAAAGATTGTGGATCGCTGTATTGTTTGTAAAAAAGTTAAAATTCGTGTTCTTCCACAGGGTTTATACATGCCACTTCCAGTAGCTACACATTCTTGGGTGAAATTAGCGTCAATTTTGTTTTGGGCATTCTACAGACGCTAAGATCCAAGGACTCTATTATGGTCGTGGTGGACCAGTTTTCCAAGATGGCCCATTTCATAGCTTGCAATAAAACAGATGATGCACACAACGTAGCCGAGTTATTCTTTAAAGAGGTCATCCGATTACATGGAGTGCCTCGATCTAGAGTCTCTGATCACGACACTAAATTCTTGAGTGCTTTTTGGAAAACGTTATGGCGGAAGTTAGGCAATAAATTGCTTTTTAGTACCTCTTTCCATCCCTAGACAGATGGACAAACAGAAGTAGTAAATCGTACTTTGGGGGCTTTACTTTGGAACATCCTTAGCAAGAGATTGACTGATTGGGACTTACAATTGCTGTATGTCGAGTTTGCGTATAATCAGAGTGTGCACGGAACTACACAACATACTTCATTTGAAATAGTTTATGGATTTAATCCTCTCACACCTATGGACCTCCTTCCACTTCCAATATTCGAATATGTTAGTGAAGATGGGGCTGCTAAAGCTGCAACAGTTAAGTCTCTACATGAGGAGGTTCGGAAGTGCATCGAGAAAAAGAATTTGGAATATGCTAGACTCGCTAATCGAGGCCGAAAAGAAGTTATATTCAAGGTGGGTGACCTTGTGTTGTTACATTTACGGAACGAAAGATTTCCACAACAAAGCAAGTGCAAATTGTTGCCAAGAGCTGATGGTCCTTTTAAAGTCTTAGAACACATTAACAACAATGCTTATCGTACTGAGCTACTTGAAGATTATAGAGTTTCATCTAATTTCAACGTACAAGATTTGTCACCATACCTTGGCGAAGATTAACATGCTGTGGAGGAAAGTATTGAGCAAACAATGGATTTGGGATCAAATCCTCAACCACCCCGAGAGGATGATATGCCCCACGGACCAATCACCCATTCTCAAGCTAAGAAGCTTGTTTCTTTCCTAACTCGTTTTTATTTTGCAGGGAATAATAAGCTTTGGGATTTTTCAGAAGAAACATCTCACGAAGATAAAGGAGCGCCCTTTCACGTTATCACTTGGATGCATGCAACGTCCAATGACGACCATGGTAGTTTCCCACCTTGATGATTCCACAATATTACGAAGGATTAAAGAGTATTATTGATTTGTTGCTACCTTTGTGATGATTTGGAGAGAAGACTTGGTTTTTCATTTTATTTGGACCATTTTAATTTGTTCTTTCTTTGTGTGTTCAAGGTTGCACGGTTTGCATTCAAACCGTGACTCCCATGCCAAAAATTACTCGTCAAGGGTGATTTGGTCTTTAGGCTTTGTCAAAGCCTTGAGGAGTATTTAGTCTTTCTTTTTGTGAGGAGAAGAAATTTTTTGAAGAATAGAAAAGAAACCCAAGCTGATTTTTTGTGAAGACCGTGGAAGCTTTCTCTCCCACTCAGCCATCATCCTATCAATCAACTCGCTCCATTCTTGTTGTTTTCTTGGACGAGTTGATCTTGGTGCTTCCACCAATCCATCCCTTCTTTGTGGTGGTCTTGTGGTGTGGAAGTAGAAGAAGCAACAATTCCTAGGAGAGTGCCTTCTGATTTGGTAAGGTCGAATAAGTCGCACCCTCTTCCATTGGAGGTGTGCGGACTCCTTGGAGGTTTTCTCTTGTTCTTACTATTTCGAATGCAAAAGGGGATCTTATGATATTGAGTCCTTACTGTTAACTTTTGTTATTCTGAATTTGGGACTGATTTGGTTGAGGTTTATTATTGGAAAGTTGTGTTTTTGGAGAGAATATCTTCAATCCGAGAATCTGTTTTGTACTGTCCAGATTTTGGTTTGAGATTGTGACTGGAATTTGGGATACTTCTGTTTGTTAGATTACTCTCAAATTTGGCAGCATTTATTTTGATATTTTTAAGGTCTCCTCCTCCAAATTTGGCACAAAGATGACGTATACTCAAGGAGATCTCGTCGATTGAATCCGGGTCACCAGAACTGTCCTGGAAACCCTAAGTCCGAGATCTAATTTCGTTTCATCATAACTGAAGATTTTGATCGAGTTAGTAGCTTAATTTTTGATATGTTTGATCTAAATGTGTTCTTATAAAGTCCTAAAAAATTCAGCTCCTGATCCGCTTTGGTTGTGAAGTTGTGTTCGTTTGAAGATTGTTGGTCAGTTTGAACAGAATATTGACTAGCCGATTACTCTTAGTGATCTTTGAGATTGGGATCACATCAGACATTGTAGCAAAAGCCCTCGAAGTTGAGGATGCAGAGTTTCAAGTCATGGAATTAATGAGCATAGTAGAAATGTGGGGATGGAAATGCAATCTCAACAATTGATGGGAGAACAGCCAGAGATAAGAGGATCAAAGAGAACTATCATTGTGGGTGAATTACAAGGAGATGAGAAGCGTATTCAAGGAAATGCTGAGAATTCACTAGTCAATCATTGCCTGAAATGTAAGAAAAGTGATAAGGAGGAGTGCATGGCTGGTTCTAGACAATATTTTAGGTGTCGCAAAGTTGGTCATTTTGATAGAAAATGTCCAATGGTGTAGAATAAGTAAAAACCAAGGACTAAACTATATAAGTGTACATGATTGTCTGTGCATCAAGGCATTGTTTGTGTAATTGCTACATTATGAATGATAATTGTTATGTGATTTTGTTATCGGTTGGTTTTTGAGCAATCTATCGACAAGCAAGCTTAAGCAATATTAGTAAAGAGTAGAATTACTATTGAGAGAAAGACTACTTGAAGACTATAGACTAAGAAAAATTTTGAGGACAAAATTTATATAAGGGGGAAGGGATGTAATATCACGAATTTTTGTTGAGCTAAGCACAAGAGGCTTATGTGATGATTTTGGGATGATACGAGCTGAGTTGGACAATTTAAAGATATTGGTCGAGAGAAACGTATTTGGAATAAGTGAATTATAATATCTCGTTATGTTCATAATTAGTGTAAGGGAACGATTAAGGTTATTGGAGAGTGAGTTGATGATACTTGGAATTTGAAAGGATACATCAAGACTAAGTTAGTGATTGGTAGTCAGTGAATTAGTAAGAGAAAATGCACTTGGATATAATAAGGTTGAAGTTATAAGATCTATAATATTTAGGAGAATATTGGATTTAATAAAGATAAGGTGGAAGAGGAATTATGGAATATATACTTTGATTATTAAGGGAAAAATTTATGGATAGTTAGATAATTCAAGTGTTGGTCAAAGAGAAAATATATTTGGACCTACTTGCATATTGAATGAATATTGTTAGGACAAAGAGCTTGAGAATAATAGGGTTCTTATCAGTTATTAGAATTTAACTTAGGCTAAAGTCAAGGAAGAATAGTGGCATATATAGTATAATTTAGTGTGGATGATATTGATGTTCAAATGTATATAGATTTAGTGCATAATGGTTTGGAAAAGATAAAGTGGTATGAAGGATATTACAATCAAAATTAAGACCTTATGTTAGGGTTACAAAATATATATAAGGTATATGTGCAACGACCAGGTTTTTCGTAAATCCATTAAAATGCGTAAAATATGAAAAAAAATTTTGAACAAAATATATCAGAGTGCGACTAACCGGATCACTACTAACTCTTTCTTTAAACTTGTTATGAAAACCAATTGGTAAAATGTGCGGAAGCGTTATAAAATAAACCTTGTAAAATATGGCGGAAGCGTAAATGAATCATTTAAAGAAGAAACTAAACAGTGGAATACAATATAATAAAACTTATGTGATTACAACCCTTTCTCATTCTATTCTTTAGCGTGGCCAGCCTCGATCTCATTCGTGCAAATCCTTCACCTCTGCTTTATTATTCATTCATCGTTTCTCATATATGAGCCTATTATTATATGTTCGTCGTATGTACCTACACCACAAGTAATAAGTGAGCCTAATGGCTCTGTAAGGAAAAAGATTAATACAATTATGCTTATGACTCTCTTTAGGTCTTTTGGATTGGGGGCCACCCAACCCAATCTTTTCAGTACGTTCATTCATTCATTTGTTCGTTACTCCTACATCGAGCTTTAGATTGGAGGTTGTCCTTTGAGATGGCTTAGTTTGATCGACTTCTAACCGTCTGGGTGCACACTTGTCCCTTTCTCGACCTGGTGAGGGTGTATCCTAGCTGCCAGGCTAGATCAGAACTACCCATCTGCCCCAACTCCCATTCGTTTTCTTTTCCTTTTAGGCGTATCCCGCCCTCGAGGCTATTATCTCAGTGATAGGCGTATCCCGCCCATACTTAATGTTCTTTTCCCTTCTGGTGTATCCCGCCCTCCTGGGTTTATTCCAGTGATAGACGTATCTCCCCCATTGTGAATGTTTTTCACTTCCTTATTCCTTAACATTTTCCCTCACTCGCGCATGTGTGAATACCACCCCAAAGTGGCACTACCTATGAGATTCTATTAACATGATGCATGATGCTTCACAATATAACATTCATAGAAATTGAAGTGCGCATAAACGAAAGTAAATGAAATTAAAAGCACAATAAAAGGAATAGTAGTAACTGAACAAGCACACAAAGACAAGTAATAACGATAGAACACCCAATAACATACAACATATGAAGGAAGCAATTATAGAACTAATTGAACAACGGGGAACATGTTTGGATATATAAATCGCAATATTTAAAGGAAATATAGCAGATCACAAGCGACGTGGATGTGGAAGTAAAGCATAATTAAATTAACATGCTCAAGAAATAATTATAATTATCATCTAGTTAATTATCCTAATTAATTTACATGCTCAAGGCTTGATTACATGCTTTTATCCTAGTTAACTTCCTAGTCCATTTACATGCTTCCTATATCTATTATTCTAGGTGACCCAAACATGCTTTTGTCCTAGTTAGTTAATTAAACATACTAGTTGAACCTACTAATTACGAGCTTATTCGATGGCATAGCTTAATTAATTGTCATGCGAATATTAATCTAATTTCATTACATGCCCAAGTTGACAACATGATCAAGAAGGGATTACTCTAGATGATTTAGACATGCCTCTTAGTATAATTCATTAAACATGCTCTTAATGGATTAACATGCATAGCTAGCTAATTAAACATGCTTGACTAGTTAGTTAACATGCTCAAGGTTTAGGTATTGGTTAAACATGATTGAATTGATTTAACCGCTTAATTCGATTTACTCATTTAAGTTATAATTAACATGTTTGCTAGTAATCACATTTAGTTAATTAACCTAGTTAGTTAACATGCTCACTAATTATAATTACATGCTCACTAAGTAACCACACTTACTAGTTTAATTTATTAAGCATGTTCCGAGTTTAATCTATTCATAATTAAACATGCTTAAGGCCTAGTTAACGCTAGGGCATTAAACAACGGTAATGGTAGAAAATTATATTCATCGAATAATGGAAACGACAAGAGCAATATATGCAGAGATATTTAAACGATAGACAGTAGCAACAATTAGTTGTTCATGCTTCAACTTATCATTCTAACTCTTTTACATCCTTAACTCATTCATCTAGGCGGAAATCATTTCTCAATCAACCATCGAAGTAAAGCATGTATTGTAGGAAAGAAAAGCACACCGAATTAACAAAGAATATCTGTCACGGAATAATAGCAGTGAAGGAATAATAACAGTATATCAAACAACCTAGTTGATTACTTATTTAAGTAACTAATTAACATGCTTCAGTCATTTAACATGATTAAGTTAGTCAGCCTACTTAGGTCTAATTAACCATTCTAGTTAAGTTATTGAATATACTCAATTAATACCCCACATGCTTAAGTTGATTAACAAGCTTAAGTTAATTAACATGCTTAAGTTTAATTAATTGCTTTAGTTAAGTCAGCTAACATGTTTAAGTAATAATTTACAACCTTCGTTCAATTAATAGGTTGGTATTATCCTTAGCTAATTAGCATACTCAAGGAAATGATAACAACTAATTAAACATGCTCAAAACTAATTAATTACTCTAGTTAATTAACATGCTCAATCAGTTCGTTATTCTAATAATTAGCATGCTTACTAGCAAGTCAAACATGCTCATGATAATTAATTACAATAATGATTCTAATTAGATATCTTAGTTAAGTTAAGTACTAGTTGGTTTAGCTAACATGTAACATAGATATCCCATGGTGGTGGCAGAGCAATACATGAAATGACAGAACAATAAATATACAATGAAGGAATTAATGGTTTATGCTCATCATGGGGAGATTAAATAGTGAGAAACAGAATCAATAGTGGAGCAACACAAGTGTTATGAAGGGAATATCGCACAAGAAATTAATTATCAGTAAGTAAACACTATAGAAACATAGTCATCTTCAGCATGGGCCTTATTCGTTCATACTTGTTAAGTCCTACTATCATTCATCACTTAGCTATCCAATCAAGACATTGATAAATAGGTTTCACTATAACAGAAATGCTAGAACTATCCACGTAACAACAATGCACGATAACAGAACCATAACAAGGGAAACTACATTATCAACAAAGGGAATGTCTCCAGCAAGGGAAATCAGAAAGTAAAACACAGCAGGAAATCTTCTAATAAACCAAAACTACTCACGCACACCCTTGTGGTGTAGGGCCTCCAAATGGCCAAGACACTACACTATTCCGTTAGCAATTTGATGACATAAACAAGGAAAACTCTACAGCCTTCATGGATTACAATAGCTCTAGCTTCCAGCTTCAGCAGCTTAGACATTCAACTCACCCAACAGAAGTGTAATACCCTGACCTTTTAAGTGGGTTGACTATTGGGGTATTACTAAGAACGTACTCGTTAGATTATATATCATGGAAATTGACGTAATGAAAATAAAATAAATATTAATTTAATGAATTAAATTATATGATTGGGTTTGGTTAACTTACTAAATACATGGGGATGTATTCTCGATTAACTGGACCAGTTCTGTTAAGGGATCGGTTCAGCACTTCTCATTTCGCTGGCCTTTGGCCATTTGACGAAATGAGAAATAGGAATAACTAATTGAAAACAAAATGAATATATGTGTAATTAACATAAATGTTAATTTAATTAATTAAATTATAATGTGGGGGATTAATGATTAATTGAATAATTAATGTGGGGATTAAAGTGAAGGATTAATTAAAATGGGATTAAAAAATAAAAGGGGATTTATTGGAAATGGAGAGGCGTGAACCGGTTCACTAAGTGAACCGGTTTGATCAAGACAAAATGGCCTTTAGCCTTTGCGAACAATAGGGAGAGAGAGGGAGCTGTGAGATCGGGAGATCGACGAAGGAGACCGGCTATCGATTGCGAACTGGCTCGCGGTGAGGGGCGACGTCGAAGCTCGGGCAGTTGTTCGGCGAGCAAAGGCACGAGAACATCACGGGTCACGACTGCAAGCTCTCCGCGTGACTTTGAGTCGTGATTTTGGGATCGGGTAGCGTGGTTTTGCCGGTCGTCAGTACTGCGTCGGTGTCTGGCGCACGACGACGACGTTGGAAGGGTCGGCGAGGTCCTCGACAGAGGGTATTCTAGCCTCTGGTTGACAGTTGGAGCCTCGGGTCGTGAGGGTGGTATGTGGTTTGTGCTGGACCGACCAAAGGCCACGGTCCAGCCTATCGTTTCTTCCATTCCAAACCGGTGCTCCTCTAGGTGAAGCAAACAATCCCTTTCACTCTTTCTAGAGTGTAATTAGCGTGGGGAACATTTTGTGGGGCTTTTGCAGGGATTGTCTGGAGTGCAAGGTGTTTGTCTGATGGAAGTGGTTGTCTGTTGGATGTTTTAACTTCAAGAAGGGGGAGAGAATGAAGAGAGGGGCTTCTACGGGGTGTGCTGAGCCGAGGGAGAGAGGTGACGGGAAAAGAGCATGCTCTCTGGTGCTCCTTGGAGTGATGGCTGAGAGCAGTGAAGGATGGTGTTCTTCAGGTGTCGATTTCCTCCATGCTTTCCTTATGAACTAATTTATGGAGATGTTTTGCTTCTTGGAAATGAGTTTCTGTTTAGTTAATAGATTTGATACATAGACATTGTTCGGCTATTTGGATTCTTTGTTAGTTATATGTGGTTTGGCCATGGAGATTTTGTGTTGATGAATGAGTTTGTTGTTTCGTTGGGCATGAGGGGGATGTGATAGGTTGATTCAGTTTCTGCTTCGGACTAGCAGTGGAAAAGTGTGCTAAAATGTCTTAAGGAAAGAAGATAAAAGAATGAGTATATTGTTGTCTATTATTGGTTGGCATAACTGCTGCCATTTGGAATGTTTTGGGATTTAACACGTCTAGTGAACCATTGTTTGAAGCTAGAGAGTGGAAACGAAGAACAATTGTTGGGGAAATATGCATGGTTGGCGATAGTGGTGTTAATGGATAATGTTGACGAAAATAAATGGATGGAAATTGTAAGTGCCTAAGTAATGAGATTAATAAGTTGATTAATTGATTTGATTGATTATTAAGCGTTATTAAATTGTGAAGGTACAAGGAAGAGGAAGATGGTAACGCTTAAGTGCCAAAACGTTCTAAAGTTTCGAGGTAAGGAAATAGGGGTGCTTTGGCCATTAAGGCCCTACACCACAAGTACGGGTGTGTGAGTTTTTGTTAGCTTCCTGAATGTTTGCTTGTAGATAACATTAGCTGATTTTAGATGATTTCTTACTGTGTTTCCTTGCTGATTTCCCTTGCTTGAGACATTCTCTGTGTTGTTAGCATAAATTCAATTGGTAGATCTGTGATTTAAATGCCTTAATTGTTGATGTCCTGAATTTATATAATGGACAAATGGGAGATGAGTTATGCTTAGATAATGAACGAGATAAATGAGCTAAGTGTAAAGATATTGTTATGAATTGTCCTTTAGAGTTTAACTTACAAGTTGCATTGTCCTTTAGAGTTTAACTTACAAGCTGCAATTTTATCATTGATGTTATGTTTCTATTTGGTTTCCTTACCTCCTAATCCTAGCATGTTTGGAAATTATAACAATAACACTAAGCATGTTTAGTTAGCTAATTTATAAGTAACTAACTAGCATATCTAATGGTTAAGCAATGAAGCATGTTAACCAAATTGTTAAACTAAACCTTTTAAGTAGGATCAAGCATGCTAATTAGATACATGTATAGTAATAAAATACAATTAAATCAAGCATGTTAAGTATTTAATTAACTAGCATGTTATTTTATGTTTAATTAACTAACTAGACTACTATTGTGCTAAGTGAACCCTGAGCATGTAAATGAACTAGCATAATTAATTACAGTACTTGATGAGCATGTTAATCAATCTCAGCATGTCAACTAACTATCTTGCCTGATTAACTAAATAGCGATGGTTAATTAGAATATGTTAATTCCTGAGCATGTAAATGGACTAATAGGTAACTACTAGTGTGTTTAATTTATTTAATTAGCATATTAGAATGATTAACTAGCATGATTAATTAGCATGTATAAATTAATTAGTAAGCATGTTAATTAACTATGATTAATTAGTAAACACGTTAATTAACTATGATTAATTAGTGAGCATGTTAAATTACTATTAAATAGAATGAATTCAAGCATTTAAATGAACTAGGATAACTAACTAGAATGTTAATTTTATTTCCCTTGATGCATGTAAATCAATTCGAGCGAACTAGATTAATTAACCAGACCTAGGCTAAGGAAGTTAAGCATGCTAATTGAGTTAAATAGACTAGTTAATCAACCTAAGTATGTAAATTATCCAGCATGTTTAAATATTGATTAGTATTGTATGAGCATGTTAATTAGCTTAACTGAATAGGTTAATTTGAGCATGATAACGAATTAGTCGAGCATGTAATTTAATCATTCGCATGACAATTAATTAAGATAAGCCATGTAAATAAGCTTGCGATTA
Organism: Begonia loranthoides; assembly: GCA_022433065.1. Lineage (NCBI taxonomy): Eukaryota > Viridiplantae > Streptophyta > Magnoliopsida > Cucurbitales > Begoniaceae > Begonia > Begonia loranthoides. Next base: position 29,699,709 of record CM039471.1, on the reverse strand, counting down.
GTATGTTCAATTAATGTGTTTAACTAACGAGCTAGGACAAACGCATATTTAAATCACCTAGAATAATAAATATAGGAAGCATGTAAATGGACTAGGATAAATTACATGTTAATCACTAGTATGTTTTTTATTCTTTTCCGAATGATATTGTTCTATTAATTTGAGCATATTTTCCTTATTTCAATTCATTGTACTTGTTCTCGGTGGTGTGCAATTATTTCCTTCAATTACATGCTTTACTTTCCTTATATGTGCTTTCAATTACTTAAATGCGCACTTCAATTTGTATGAATATTATGTTAGAACGCATCATGCATAACGATAGGTTGAGAATGTATATTCATACATCATGTTAATAGAAACTAACAGGATGTGCCATGAGGTGGTACGCACACATGCATGATGAAAATGAATAAAACTGTAAGATAATAAAGGCCTCTGTGGTCCGGTAGCTTAGCCCGACACGGATACAAAGAAAAAGAATAAGGGGGGCGGATGGGTAGTTCGGATCTAGCCTGGAACTGGACTACGCCCCCTTTCTCATGTCGGGAAAGGGACCAGTTGCTCACAGGAGGTTAGAAGCCAACCAAGACTCTACCATTCCATATAGGTCATTCAATCTCTAGCTCGAAGTACGAGTAACAAACGAATGACGTAAAGAAAAGTAATAAAATGGTAAATGGCTAATGAAAGCATTAGTTTGGTGGCCCCCATTCCAAATGAATTAAAGAGAGTCATGAGCATATTGCATTAACCCTTTTCCTTACCAAGCCCTTAGGCTTATAGTTACTTGTGGTGTAGGTACAAACGACAAACAGATAATAAGTAGATGACAAACACATAATGAAAAAGGGATGAAAGATTTCGCATGCACGAGACTCGGGGCTTGCCAGACAAAAAGAAAGATGAGTAAACGAGTGTAATCAAATGATCTTTTATTGGCAGATTCATTTGTTAAACATAGTGTTTCAATTATTTAGTATTTCCTTTTGAATGATTTATTACGCTTCCGCCATTTTTTACGATGATTTATTTTATAATGCTTCCGTACATTTTATCAATTGGTTTTCATAACGAGTTTAAAGAAAGAGTCAGTAGCAATCCGGTTAAACGCACTCTAATACATTTTGATTTAAAAAGAAAATTTTTAAATTTTTACGCATTTTGAAAGAATTACGAAAATTCGGGTCGTTACAAGAAGTTCCTCACTCACTACTCTGAATGGCTAACACAAACTTTTCTCACTCTTAGAAGCTCTCCACTCACAGGAAGGGAGCTCTCCCTCTCTCTGAAATCTCCTCACTCTCCCCCTCTCTCTGGACTTCTCACTCATGAAAAATGAACGCTGAAATAGGGAAGAAGATTGTTTATGCAAGAAGGGGAAGACAAATTCGTACCTGGAGGAGACAAAATCGTGGATGGAGGGCAGAGGTGGTCGGCTACGTGCGGGCTGGAGGAAGATCTGTTGTCGGGGGTAGCGTTCTAATTGGTTAAGGGTCATTTTTATTTAGATTTTAAATCCTTATTGTCGTAGATCTGGGTTAATTTGAACGGATGCAGATGACTTGATCTCGTCTGCAAGGCCAAAACCTCATTGGTAAAAACTTGACTTCGAACGAGAACTGGCATCCCCGTCCTATCCGTACCATCTGCAGGCGAGGTTCGGATGACAAATAGCGTCCGCACGTCGCGTCCATGTGTTGTTCGAAAGTTCCCATAAAATGGATAGAGGCAAATCGGATGAGGCGAATCCTTGTCCAGACTAGTCCGAAAGTTCCCGAGTTAGATTAGATTCGATGCGGACAAAGCATCAGGCATCCGCATCGTCCAGAACCTCATCCGTAACTCTACTGCACAGTGGAGTTAGGACAAAATATGGCATCCTGAGTCATCCCCAGGCTAAGGGCGACATGCAATGCTCTTGCGGACGACAATTCTCGTTTGCAAAGTCGTTCTCAAGCGTCCGAAAGTCGACTTCCAAACACTTTAGGACGAAAAAACTCATCCTCGACTCGTCCCAAATGTCAGGTATGCAACACAATGCTCTTGCAGACAATATAATGCGTCCGCAGTGTCGTCCGTAGGAGTCCGAAAACACCCTGGACAACCTTTCTCACATTTTTCCCACTTAAGTCCTATCCCATAACATCTTCCCCATAAATACACGTCACAATTAACGCGTAAAAATACGAAATGTAATATCCCCATACTCCCAACACTTCGATTACATCACATATATGGGGAAAACATAACGAAATTACTTCTCAACTTAACGCCCTAGAACGTTATCGATAATACCCTGATAATTATCCAACTTAAAAATATCGGGGTGTTACATGCTTCCCTCCTTAAAATACATTTCATCCTCGAAATTTGCCCTACGTCATACTATCACTAATGTTAGCTACGTATTGAATCTCTTCTTAGCTACCCTATTCGATGATGTAGTTCCCTCTAACGGTCTTAATACTTCGTCTATCTAAACAATTTACTCTTTTCTTGCTTATACTATTTGCTTAACTTTGTACAATCGCATCATCTGTATCCAAAGTCACTCAAGCCCTTGTATTCACTCACCACACTTTCGCTGCGCCACTCAGAATACATTATTTTCAAAGAAGGGAAATGCCATAATTGAAGCCATTCTTCAACATTAGGAGCAAAATAAGAACTCTCTCTTATATCCAAATGTCACTTGATCCGATAATTACCCCATTGTTGCCATTTCAGCTCTGGAAGTCGCAGCATTTCTCTCCTAATTTGATGATCCACATCAAATTTCTCACAAACTCCATGTTAATTCAACACCGACTTGACGTCGAACTCACATTCCCTATACGATTACCCCTTAACCCCTTTCACTCTCCGAGTTAAGACCTAGCCCTTATACTCTTTTCCTCACATTCCATGACTTTGGTATACTCGAATGTACTCTCCACCATCAAATCCGTCCATCCAAGCTTTCTAGGGTTATGAACTACATAGCTCCTTAGCTAAGTTGGATGCATTCCGTTTTGCTTCTCCTTTTGTATCTACACTCATTTCTGATCGGGTTCAGGTTTTTTGTTTCCGTATCTGTCTCTATTCCCGTTTCCGTTTTCATTCCCATTTCTATCTCCATTCTTGTTCTCGTTTCTGTTCCTATTTCCGTTTCCGTTTCTGTTCCCCTTTTTGTTCTCGTATCCATTCCCAAAAATCACTCTAGAAACTTCAATTTTGTTTCCATTTTTGTTTTAGTTTTCGTCTCCATTTCTCTTTCCATTTCCATCTCCGTTTCCGTCTCCGTTCTTGTTTCCATGGCTGTTCCAGTCTCTGCTTCCATCTTTGTCTCTATACTTGTTCCAAGAGAAGCTTAAGTGATTGCATCCATTTTTGCCTTACAGTTGTGTAGTTACGTCCTTTGTTGCCCTTAGTGAAACTGAATCGAGATGGAGAACGTAGTTCAAGCCTGACATAAGCACTCTTATCCCTTTGACTACTAATCCAATATTGCTCCACTTACGTCAGAAACTGTAGTCCAATCCAAGTTGTTCATACGACCCGACTAGACCTTGAACCTCTCGTCCTAATAGAAAACCTAACCTAGCGCATTCTTAGTCAACTACCCTTCTCGTCCAACTTCTTACAACCCACTAGGTTCCTCTTCCAACTCCTTCTCTAAAATTCCAACCTTATCCTCTAAGTCCTTCTTCAAGGTCATACTAAGGGAACAACTAATTGGTTACTAAAACCCTACTCCTCCACTTAGGTTTCATCCCAGGTGTCCTTTCCCTCGTCCTTCCGTAGCTAACCTATCTTTCGTCTGATTCGTCGTAACTTAGGCGTTCACACTTAACTATCTAGTTGGCCTACTCCATCATTGCCTAGGTGATTTCAATTAGCTATCTAGTTGATTTAACTCCACTTGGGATTTTTCTTTCACTTATTTCCAAAAATTTAGGCAGAGTCTCCCCTGTTTTTAGACTCCCCCAAAGCTAAAATCCTGAATAAAATCCCAAATAGTTCAAGAATATCCACCATTAATTCCTCCAAAATCCAAATTTCAAAATCTTAAATCCAAAATACGACATCCAACGATATCGAGTACACTCACGAATCTACCTACCCAAGACACAACAAAATTACTTGTCATCACTAAGATCACTAGTGACTACATATTATTTCCTAACAATATGTTATCAAGATAAAATAAGGGAATCATGTATTAGTAAAGTGTTAGGAAGTTACTTACAGTAATGAAGGATTTTCCATGTCTAAATCCGTTAAAATGCATAAAATTTAAAATTTATTTTTAAAACAAAACATATCAGAGTGTGACTAACCGGATCACTAGTAACTCTTTCTTTAAAATCGTTATGAAAACCAATTGGTAAAATGTGCGGAAGCGTTATAAAATAAATCCTTGTAAAACATGGCAGAAGCGTAAATGAATAATTTAAAGAAGAAACTAAACAGTGGAATACAATATAATAAAACTTATGTGAATACAACCGTTTGTCATTCTACTCTTTAGCCTGGCCAGCCCCGATCTTGTTCATGCAAATGCTTCAACTCTACTTTATTATTCATTCATCGTTTCTTGTATATGAGCCTATTATTATCTGTACGTCGTTTGTACCTACACCACAAGTAATACGTGAGCCTAATGGCTCAGTAAGGAAAAAGGTTAATACAATTATGCTTATGACTCTCTTTAGTTCTTTTGGATTGAGGGCCAACCAACCCAATCTTTTTATTACGTTCGTTAATTCGTTTGTTCATTACTCGTACATCGAGCAGCTAGAGGTTGGAGGTTGTCCTTTGAGATGGCTTAGTTTGATAGACTTCTAACCTTCTGGGTGCACACTAGTCCCTTTCCCGACTTGGTGAGGGTGTATCCTAGCTGCCAAGCTATATCCAAACTACCCATCTACCCCAACTCCCTTTCGTTTTCTTTTACTTTTAGGCATATTCTGCCCTCGAGGCTATTTTCTCAATGATACGCGTATCCAGCCCATCCTAAATGTTCTTTTCCCTTTGGGCGTATCCAGCCCTCCAGGGTTTATTATAGTGATAGAAGTATCCCGCCCATCCTGAATGTTTTCTACTTCCTTATTCCTTAACATTTTTTCTCACTCATGCATGCGTGAGTACCACACCAAAGTGGCACTCCCAATGGGTTTCTATTAACATGATGCATGATGCTTCACAATATAACATTCATAGAAATTGAAGTGCGCATAAACGAAAGCAACTAAAATTAAAAGCATAGTAAAACGAATAGCAGTACCAGAACAAGCACACAAAGACAAGTAATAACAATGGAACACCCAATAACGTACAACATGTGAAGGAAACAATTATAGAACTAATTGAAAAATAGGAACATGTTTGGATATATAAATCGCAATAATTAAAGGAAATATAGCAGATCACAAGCGACGTGCATGTGGAAGTAAAGCATAATTAAATTAACATGCTCAAGAAGGAATTATAATTATCATTTAGTTAATTATCCTAATTAATTTACATGCTCAAGGGTTGATTACATGCTTTTATCCTAGTTAACTTCCTAGTCCATTTACATGCTTTCTATATTTATTATTCTAGGTGACCCAAACATGTTTTTGTCCTAGTTAGTTAATTAAACATACTAGTTGAACCTACTAATTACGAGCTTATTCGATGACACATCTTAATTAATTGACATGAAAATATTAATCTAATTTAATTGCATGCACAAGTTGACTACATGATCAAGAAGGGATTACTCTAAATGATTTAGACATGCCTCTTAGTATAATTCATTAAACATGCTCTTAATGGATTAACATGCATAGCTAGTTAATTAAACATGCTTGACTAGTCAGTTAACATGCTCAAGGTTTAGTTATTGGTTAAACATGATTGAATTGATTAGCCAGCTTAAGTCGATTTACTCATTTAAGTTATAATTAACATGTTTGCTAGTAATCACATTTAGTTAATTAACCTAGTTAGTTAACATGCGTACTAATTATAATTACATGCTCACTAAGTAACCGTACTTACTAGTTTAATTTATTAAGCATGTTCTGAGTTTAGTCTATTTACAATTAAACATGCATAAGGCCTAGTTAACATAAGGGCATTAAACAACGGTAATGGCAAAAATTTATATTCATTGAATAATAGAAACGACAAGAGCAATATACGCTGAGATAGTTAAACGATAGACAGTAGCAAAAATAACTTGTTCATGCTTCAACTTATCATTCTAACTCTTTTACATCCTTAACTCATTCATCTAGGCGGAAATCATTTCTCAATGAACCATCGAAGTAAAGCATGTATTGCAAGAAAGAAAAGCACACTGAATTAACAAAGAATATCTGTCACAGAATAATAGCAGTTAAGGAATAATAACAGTATATCAAACAACCTAGTTGATTACTTGTTTAAGTAACTAATTAACATACTTAAGTCACTTAACATGATTAAGTTAGTCAGCCTGCTTAGGTCTAATTAACCATGCTAGTTAAGTTATTGAATATACTCAATTAGTACCCAACATGCTTAAGTTGATTAACAAGCTTAAGTTAATTAACATGCTTAAGTTTAATTAGTTGCTTTAGTTAAGTTAGCTAACATGTTTAAGTAATAATTTACAAGCTTCGTTCAATTAATAGGTTGGTATTATCCTTAGCTAATTAGCATGCTCAAGGAAATGAATAACAACTAATTAAACATGCTCAAGATTAATTAATTACTCTAATTAATTAACTTGCTCAATCAGTTGGTTATTCTAATAATTAGCATGCTTACTAGCAAGTCAAACATGCTCATGATAATTAATTACAATTATGATTCTAATTAAATATCTTAGTTAAGTTAAGTACTAGTTAATTTAGTTGCTTAACATGGGGTTTAGCTAACATGTAACATAGATATCCCATGGTGGTGGCAGAGCAATACGTGAAATGACAGAATAATAAATATACAATGAAGGAATTAATGTTTTATGCTCATCATGGGGAGATTAAATACTGAGAAGCAGAATAAATAGTGGAGCAACACAAGTGTTATGAAGGGAAATATCGCACAAGAAATTAATTATCAGTAAGTAAACACTATAGAAACATAGTCATCTTCGGCATGGGTCTTGTTCGTTCATACTTGTTAAGTCCTACTATCATTTATCACTTACCTATCCAATCAAGACATTGATAAACAGGTTGCACAATAACAAAAATGCTAGAACTATCCACACAACAAGAAAGCACAATAACAGAACCATAACAAGCGAAACTGCATTATCAACAAAGGGTATGTCTCCAGCAAGGAAAACACAACATGAAATCATCTAATAAACCAACACTACAAACGCACACCCTTGTGGTGTAGGGCCTCCAAATGGCCAAGACACTACCCTATTCCCTTACCAATTTTATGAACTAAACAAGGAAAACTCTCCAGCCTTCACGGATGACAACAACTCCAGGTTCCAGCTTCAGCAGCTCACACGTTCAGCTCACCCAGCAGAAGTTCCTAACTCACTACTCTCAATGGCTAACCCAAACTTTTCTCACTCTCAGAAGCGCTCCACTCATAGGAAGGGAGCTCTCCTTCTCTCTAAAATCTCGTCACTCTCCCCCTCTCTCTAGACTTCTTGCCCAGGAAAAATGAACGATGAAATAGGGAAGAAGATGGTTTATGCATGAAGGGGGTGGCAAATCCGTACTTGGAAGAGATAGAATCATGGCTGGAGGGTAGAGGTGGTCGTGTATGTGCGGTTTGGAGGAAAATCTACTTCTACGGGTTATGTTCTTATTGGCTAAGGGTTGTTTTTATTCTGATTTTAAATCCTTATTGTTGCAGATCTGGGTTAATTCGGATGGATGGGGACGACTTGATGTCATCCGCAAGGCCAAAACTTCACAGGCAAAAACTTGACTTCGGACAAGAATTGGAGTCCCCGTCTAGTTCGTACCATCCACAGGCAAGATTCGGATGACAAATAGCGTCCGTACATGCCATCCAAAAGTGTCCATAAAATGGACAGAGGCAAATCGGACAAGGCGAATCCTTGTCCGGACTCGTCAGGACTTGTCTAAAGGTCCCCGAGTTAGAATAGATTCAATGCGAATGAAGCATCTGGCATTCGCATCATCTGGAACCTCATCCGCAACTCTACTGCACAGTGGAGTTAGGACAAAATATGGTGTCCTGAGTCGTCCCAAGGCTAAGGGTGATGTGCAATGCTCTTGTGGATGACACTTCTCGTCCGTAAGGTCATCCTCAAGCGTCCAAAGGTCAACTTCCAAATACTTTAGGATGAAAAATCTCATCCTGGACTAGTCCCAAATGTCGGGGATGCAACACAATGCACTTGTGGATGACATAACGTGTCTGCAGTGTCGTTCGTAGGCATCTGAAAACACCCTAGACATCCTTTATCACATTTTTCCCAGTTAAATCCTATCCCTAGGTATGAAGGTTCTCTGGAATAATATATTGGTTTTTCTAAGTGATAGTGTTGGAGGACATGTATGTTCTGGTTTTAACTTTGTTAAATTGTGTTTATGGAAATAGCCTAGAACCTATTATGCATAAAGAGGGAAATGTGTGTAAAGTCACGATATGGTTATTACGTATTGAATACATGTATTATTGAAGATTTAATATTCATGGGAATATTTGATTATTATTTTAGGTTGTAAGTTGTATTATGTAAAGTATATTGGCATGAATAAATTAGATTATTGGAATAAGGTGGTTGTTTGAAAATGATTGAGTTGAACAGATATATTTGATTAGAAAAATATACTTTGTTAGAATTGTTGTTGGGTGTATCGGTGAATGGTGGAAGGAAATGATGTAGTTAATTATTAGTTTTGGAGTAGTTAGGAATTGTTAAGTAAATGTTAGGTGGAAAATACTAAGCATGTTAGTTGAAGCTAGGGGACTTTATTATTGAAAAGTAATTATTAATAGTTATATGTATACATCATGATTAGGTTTCGAGAAGGATAACTCTAAGTGATAACTTTGTAAAGCTAAGGACTCTAGGTACGTAGTACTGAATGTTTTTCGTCCAAAAGGACCTACATCACGAGAATTAGGGGGTGTTTCTGTGATGTTTGTTGATTAAATGCATAGCTTATGTTATATTGGAAACGTACTGTTGAATGATCGCTGGTATGTTTATTAGATTTAAGTTCAGTTCTTTAACTAGGGAATGGTGCACATTATGAGGTTACGATAATAGACACAATAGATAGAATTGTATGCTTGCATCATTGTTCCTATGCACACAAAAGCACAAACGTAACTGAATTATGAATAAACGTAAACATAAAGGGATAGTTTCTACGTGAGTTCGGTGACTTAAGAGGTTGCTCTCACGTGGGAACGCGTCATAGAATAAGTAATAGTAAAAGACAATTAAGTAAAAAAATACAAACAGAATAGCTTGAGTTTGTTAGTTTTTTCTCGATTGGTGTCAAAACAGACCAACTAATGATAAGTGAGGCCATTAGCGTTGATGCACATGGCCGCTAGTACGTTCTCGATTGATGTTGGAACCGATTGTTGTACATTGATGTGTACAACCACTAGCAAAACTTTTGGTTGATGCTATAACTACTTATCGAAAGTGAATACATTTGGGTGAGTCAAGAAACTGAAGAGGTTGCTCTCATCTAAATTATAAATGACTTGTTTGGGTGAGTTCGGAAACTTAAAAGGTTGCTCTAACTCAAAGAGATGATTAAAGAAAGTAAAAGACATATAAACAAAATAGAAAACTATTTGTGTTTGAATAGTATTGCATTGGTATGTTTTACTTTTATCCTACATACTGAGCACTAGGCTCATAGTTAGGTCATGTGATGTAGGTATGCAAGGGATTAGGAATTGAAGCAGTCGATGAGGTATTTGTATGTTGCGGGCTTGGCGGCTGGTTAGGCTAAAAGATTAAAGTAGACATGAGATGTTTAGTAATAACATTTTTGAGAAAAGTGAGCCTTTATTATAGTATTTCAATTTTATTAAGAAGGTTCTCAAACTGTGTTTGATTATTTTGGTATTGAATGCAAGTTTTTTGTTGTTGTAAATATTTTAAACTTTTACATGATGACATGTTTTAAGTAATAAATGGTTTAAGAAAAAAAAGTTTATTTATGCACTTCTTGTTTAAACTAGTTTTCAAACAAAAAGTCTTGCGCTGTGATTTTAAAGGAAAAAGTTTTCAAAAATCGTGAGTTTTAAATTGAAAGAATAACTGGGATGTTACAGTCATGCACTGTCAAGATAGGTGCACTTGTCAACCTGTTCTTCAATTCCTCAAATGCACTCTAACATTGGCCATTCCATTCAAATCATACCCGCTTTCTAATCAACTTTGTCAATGGTGCTACTAACGAAGAAATATTTTCCACAAACCACCGATAATGCTCGGTAAGACCAAGAAAACTGTGAATCTCTAACACAATCTTCAGAGGCTGCCACTGTATAACTATCTCAATCTTTGCTGGATCTACTGAGAATCTGTCTTGTGAGATGACAAGTCCCAAAAACTTGATCTCTAACATCTAGAAGTCACATTAACTCATCTTGGCATATAATTGGTGATCTCTCAAAGTCTGTAACACAATCCGAAGATGTTCTTGATGTTGACTTCGAGACTTGGAGTAAATCAAAATGTCATTGGTAAACACCACGACAAAGCGATCTAAATAGGGTCAAAAAACCCGATTCATGAGATCCATGAATGCTGCTAGGGCATTAGTCAACCCGAAAAAGTAAGACTAGAAAAACTCGAAATGCCCATATCTTGTCCTTAAAGCTATCTTCGGGATATCCTCTTCTCGAATCTTCATCTAGCGATACCTAAATCAATCTTGGAAAGTATCATGATCCACCAAGATGATCGAACAACTCATCAATCCTCGACAATGGATACTTGTTCTTTACGGTAACCCGGTTTAACTTTCAATAATTTATACAGAGTCTCAAGGTGCCATCCACCTTCTTGGTGAGGAAAACTAGATCACCCAATGGTGAGATACTCTCCTAGATAAATCCCAGACTTCTCAGCTCATCAAACTGGTTTCTTAACTCACTAAACTCTACAGGGGCCATTTTATGTGCAGGAACATAAACTGGGGTAGCACCCGGAACCAAATCAATACAAAACTCAACCTCACGATGTAGAGGCAACCTTGGTAGCTCATCAGGAAACACATCTAGGAACTCTCTCACAATTGAGACATCTAGATCCTGACTAGTGGTCTCAACCTCAATTTCAACCAACCAAAGGTTTTCGTATTCCTTTAGTCAACTATGACCACCCAAACATGCCCGCAAAATAGAATTGGTCATCACTGCACTAGGATCGTTGCGATAAATGATGACTTGTCCTTGTTTAGAAATAATTTTAACTTGCTTAAGATGGCATTCCACAGTTGCTTTGTATTTTCTCAACCAATCCATACTTAGAATCACATCAAACTGACTCATGGGTAAGACAACCGGGTCTACAGAAAACTTGCAATCATCGATCACTATGCAAACTGTTATGCATACAGAAACCACCCCACTCTAGAAACCCAAAGGAGTACTAAGCACCAACGGAGATTCCATCCCGCTGCTGTCAAACCCAATACAGACACAAAAATAGAAGAAATAAAGTAGTGTGCCGACCCGGTATCGAACAACACTTGTGCAAAAGAATGGGATATAAGGATCATACCATCCATTACGCGGTGATCATCATGGCTGTGGAAGTAGTTTGATGGGCCAACTGCATAAGCCTATCTGGATGCTTCCTCTCTCCCTTTGTGGCCTCCCCAACGACTACCTCTAACTGAGCTTGGGCCTGCGCCACTACTCTAAAGCGACTGCTCCTTGGGATTCCTGACCTTTGCAGTGGAAAATGATTTGAGTCATAGTTCTACTGATACCTAGTTGGACTCTAAAAGTCGGGACTGGTAGGCTTGAACTAAGGATAGTGATTCGGATGGGGTACTGACGATTTCTGCCACGTGGAAACATGTTATCTCTGGTACTGCGGATAAGTCTATCTACTATAGTCACACCCTTCCCTAGGGGTACTACGGGTAGCACTACCCTGGAAGGAAGAAAAAGACCTCTGTCGCTGTTGCTGTTGCTGTTGGTTTCATGGATAGTCTTTCTTCATATGCCCTGACTACCCACAGATATGACAGGAATAAGGGTTATATCGACCACTGCTAGATGACCCACTACTAGTACTCTGACTCAGAGCTCCACCAGATCCTCACCACTGGAACCTCTCTTTATTCTTTTTCATGATTTTTTTTCTGTTGTCTTCTTGTCTGCCTCTCTTGGAAGCTTCCAAAGTTTGCATCCAAAATTCTTTCCATTCACTCGGCAGCTTCAAATACTTCTAAAAGGTTGTTGTACAGAATAGCTCCAATCCCTTGCTGTAACCTCGGTCTCAAACCTGACTGGAACATTATAATCTATCTCCACACATTAAGTCCCTCGGCAAATGGGAGAAGCTTAAGAAACTTATTGTAAAACTCCATTACTGTCCCCTGACCCTGGTTCAAATCCTAAAAAGACTTTGTCATTGCCTCATGGTGAATCTTGTTGCTATACTGTCCTCAGAACATTTCTCAAAACTCCTTCCACTCTAAGGTCTACACATCAATATTTGCTTGAACAATATCCCACCAAAGTAATGCCATCTCCTCCAGGTAGTTTGTAGCAATGCCTACCTGATGTTCTTCTGGAACCTTGAGCGTCCCAAAATTTCTTTCAATCTTTCGGAGCCAACTCTCTACTCCCCTCGGATCAACACCACCCTCAAAGACTTGAGGGTTTAACCTTGAAAACTCTTAAAAGTATGCCATCCTCAATGTTCCAGAATCCTGAGCTTGGAAATTACTGGCCATATTGCTTAAGGCTTCCATCATGGTGGCCATAGGATCAACACTACTCTCTTGTGGCTTAGCACGCAGAACACTTCGCTTTGGCAGCATTGTGTCTATTTTGAGAAAAGAAAATCTCACTTACTTAGAAAACTGATATGTGCACAGTAAGTAAAACCTTACTTTGCACCATTAAATTCTCAAGTGATCACAACTTAAGAATTCAGAACCTTAAGCTCTGATACCATAAAATTCTATCATGACCTAAAGACGGGCCAGACAGAACCACCGAGTCAGATGACCCGATCCTCGTAAAGAACCCAATCACCTAGCCCAAGGCATATATTTTAGCGAAAGACTTATAAATATTTAGTTCGGCTCAAAAGGATATGGGCATAGGTCCGAGTAGAGATCACGAGAAAATAACGGTGCATAAATTAAAATGAAATCCAAAGTACTGTGCAACAAATTCAATCCAACAATATTAAGTTTTAGAGACCAAATAAAAATGTCAATGTCCTCACCAAATAACGATAAATCACTTAGATCAAAATAATAGAACACTTCAGCTTCTGATCCTCAGTTGCTCTTGCCTTTACTTGAAGTTTTGGGGGAGGAGTCGTTTGGAGTTAGTGACTAACTCAGTAAAGTATAGCTATACTAGATGTACCTCATGCAAAACTAGTTTTTCTCAATTTTCGAAAATAGGGTTATGTTTCTCATTTTAACGTACATGGATTTTTAACTGAAATCTCTTATCATTTTATAAATCCATCTCAAGGCCATTGATGAGACTTTTATCAAAAACTTGTTGTATACATAGACATCTATACCTCATAAAAGAGACCATCATCGTTTACCAAACTGAAAACATCATCAGTGAAAAATGATGGTCAATCAAGGACCCACCTGTCACTCATCATAGAATAGGTGGTCACCCATTGATGACAACACCTCATGAGGCAGAAGAAGTATAAATGACTGTGATTTGTAGATCATAAAAGTCACCTCGGCTACCGGCAAGAACTCCGTGATGATACAACTAGTATAGGGGGTTCCAATGATGGCGAGAACTCCGTACCGACAACCCGTATGATCAAACAGAACGGATAAGGTTGCTTGTGATTGGCTTGTTTATTGGCTAGATACCTAAAGTTCCAAGAGGACAAGGGTTGCCGACAAGTAAGCTTGTGTCGTCATGCCACCCATCAAATGAAAAAAATAGGCATTAGGATAAACAAGTCTCAGCGACTGACAACTCTTTAATCCATGGGATAAACCTTGGCCAGGTTTAGGGGCTTGCGACCCAAAGAGGTATCATCACCCTCCCATCATATTTACAACTTTCAGGGCGCTCAACCTGAGGACACATCACCAATACCCCATCCTTTTTTTCACACGTACAACCAATTAACCTTCACGCAACAGAAGGTTTCAAAGGGGATAGCCTCGTGATGCTTTAGCGCTAAAGTGCCTAAAGCATTTAAAGGATTCATCCTCCAATATATGCACAATAATTTCAAACCATGTACAGAAACTGGAACTTGACAAAACATACATATACACAAAAACTGACGTGTTGTTGAATAGTCCACGTCATTTTTCAAGTGTGGTATCCCACACAAATTGTCATTTTGAAAACGAGATGCAATGCAATGCAAGAGGTATAGAAATCCCTAACTCAAAAACGATTTTTCTTGCCACATGAGCAACTATATCCTCAGGAATCATGTCACACTTGCCAAAATCGTCCAAGCCTGACAAAGGTATATATGTGAGAATTCATACAAATATTCTAGAAAATTAAGCGAAGGGTCCTATACTGGGAATAGGAGCCCAACAGACGTGTAAGTGACCTATCTAAGAATCCCAAGTAAAATTTTCCAAACTTTATCTAACAACATTTTTTAAACTCAAAATCCAGCTTTAAACACCTAAATAACTTCAACATTCCAAAATCTCATTTGTCATAACTTACGTCCTCATCACAGCTATCAACAGAACCCATATTTATGACTACCCATAACCTAAACTCATTCAATTGAGCAGTAGATTCCAAGGCATTATTATGGAAAAGATAAATAGACAACCCACTGTAAAGAACCAGCAAATGAACTGCAAATCTGACCCATCCAAACTTCATCAGAACAATATAATGTAGAATTTATTTAATCCAACTATAGAAATGAACCGAGTGTGTGTAATGCAACAATAACCATCAGTTCCTCAACCTTAACCCAACTTCCCATATTCAGTAAACCATAAGAAATTAAATCCATCCATGAGATTAGCTCCCTCAATCTGACAATCCATATACCTGGAAAATTTGAAGGTATTGTCAAGCAGGAATCCAGAGTTCAACTCAACAGAAGCAAACAACCAGAAACTCCAGCACAACAAAAATTAAATAGGGCATTTTCATCGACATTTTTCCTCATCCAACTAGCAATATTTCAAGACTCATAACCGAAGCAAAAGTCCAACATCCAGTTTGTAGAAAATGTTAACCCCTTACTTCACAAAATTAGAAATTAGAATCATCAAACAGAGACCAGTTTTTATTAGCTATAATAGAGGCAATCTATAAGCAATTCCAATAAAATAGCTAAAATGTAGGAGTAATTCAATCTATACAATGAGACATAACCAAACTAACCAGCAAGAAACAATTTCAAAAATAAAAAATCAAAATAGAAAGTACCCTGCTCACCCATAGAATTGAATTGGCGTTCTATTTACTCACTGGAATCGGAAGACATGCTCGGTTTTGAAGTTACTGTCGCCGGTGGTCAAGGTTCGAACAAAGCTATAGCCCTAGCTCAGAGTGCAGAGTTGTTGGTCGTCGCTACTGAAGCGCCTGAAGTCGATAGTCCACTTGGAATGACGAGTTTTTCATACTTGGTCAACACCCGCTGTTGAGAAGTCCCCACAGACGGACTCATTGGTCGCCGTCCTTCATCGCCGTAGTCGAGAGTCCATCGCAGTCGTCTCAAGATTTTTCCCCTCTCTCGCAGTCACTCTCCCTCTCACGCAGAAGCATTCAGCAAATGCAGAATGAGGTTTTGAAGAGGGGATTGAAAATTTTGGTCTAAATTCTTGCACCTTTTTTCCAATTTTGCCCCTAAACTTTTCTGCACTTGGCTGGATTTTTCCCTCCTTCAGATTTTCCTTTTTTTCTTTTATTCTTCATTCCTAACATTTATTTTATTTATGCCTTAATTACACTATACTCCCTTCATTAAATTACGAAATTACCACTTCGTATAGACGTACATATCATACATTGAAATATTATATCTAAATTCTAACTCACTCGGAACTTCGTCTAACAACGTTGTAACTCCAATTTTTCTCTTTAATTCCAAAATTCTACGAATATGATCAATTGATGCGCCCCAAGGTCTGGTCACATGAGCCCGAGCCAAGAGGATCATCTTTTATTTAACGAACTACTATTTGGCAAGCAGTGCGAAGTTAATGGACCTTGAAGATGAACAATCACTTGATGATAAAGAATCACCTCAACTTGTTCTATCTCGCATTCTAACAACTTCCAATTGGCTAGAACCCTCCTCCCTCGGTTTTGATGCAAGTCCACTCCCATGACCAATTGGAGGAAGATATGTTTAATTTCTATTTTTGTTATGTTGGATAAAACTTAGCTTAATGGATTACTACTGGTTGATTCATGTTTTGGTTAATTTTAGATCATTTGAAGTTGTTTAGAATTGGGGTGCCTGGCTAGCGTGTTAGCCGAGCCCTCATGCCCAATTTTTGTAAACTCATGGACATTTCTGTAATTAACTCCTTTTGTTTCATTAAGGATGTATTTAGTCTTCTGTAATGGAAGCATTTGTCTCAAAAGCTTGTGCATGGTTTTTGCTTCATCGCAAACCCTAACACCAAAGCTCCTCCTCTCATTTGTTCTTTCACGGTCTTGGAGAGAAGGTTCGAGCTAGCTCTTCCAGCTCCTTCCTTAGGAGGTGTCTTTGAGGTGTGGAGTTAGAAGATCGTGGCAAAAGCCAAGGTGGAGAGGTACTCTTTGAAGTGTCCTGAACAAGTCTTAACCCTCGACCGAGTTAGGGCTTACTGACCAGCTTGGTGCTCCATGTTCTTCCCATTCTTCCTTAACTAATAATATTGGCTTTTCTGTTCTTGTGAAATGCTTTGTGGTATTTGTTGAATTGGATTCGTAATTTTAAAGTTATGCAAGTTTTTTCTAAAAGTGCCGCAAACTATTTTCGGGTTTGATGTTTTCGAGCAAGGTTTCTCTAGCCCATAAGTCCGCGTGTGAATCGAGTTTGAATGCAGATTTTGGAGGTGATTTTGTATTAGTTGTTTACTCGTTGTCCTGTAAAATTGAGGTCAAAAGGCGGTATGCAATCCGAGTTCCAGTCAGTCTAATTTTCATATTCAGATTTTAGGGCTAATCGGTAAATTCTGAACAGCTTGTTCCTCTGTCCGTAACTCTGTGGTTATTCTGATTTTGAATATGAATTTTTAATGGTTTGAAGCCCTGCAGGATTGGTTAATTGAATATATAAGTTGATTAATTTGGATTTAAAGTCCCGACTTTGTGCGTTGTTTTTGGAGGTCGCAAGAACTGCCATTGTAGAAATTGTTTTAGGATAGAGTTTTAACTCACTCATAACTCACGTTCCACAATGAATTTGAGTGAGAATTTTGAACTGAATTATGCTCTTTGATACTTTTTGGATACTAGAAATCTTGGTTGCATTTGGCTCTATGCAATTAAAGATACGCTTATTGGAAGTTACTACCATGTTTATAAACTAGCTGATTGTGCTCATTTGGGAAAATTGTTTCTTGTGCATTTTGGGGCACATCATATGGTAACAGAGATTGCAAATCTCTGTGTTCCGTTGCTCCTATTTTTTTACTCTATTATTTAGAGAATTTTATCTTCCCTTATGATGACACGAGACTACCAGTGTGCTAGATATTACAGTGAAGAAGAAAATAAGTTATTGGTGTCTATCCCAACTTTTAGCGGTTCATACTTTGTCGAAGACTATTTGGATTGGGAAGGCGAGGTTGACAAAATTTTTCTACAGCTTTGTTTTTTGGAAAGGAGCACGGTAAAAATTATTTCTTCAAAGCTTTGAGAAAGAGCTTCAAGATGGTGGGACAAACTAATTTCTTACCGAAAAGAAAATGGAGAAGAAGACATCAACACGTTACATTTGATGAAGAAACACTTCAGGAGAAAATTTGCTCCATCCGCAAAGAAATTTTCTCAAAGTCAACGGTCCGAGCACAAGGTGTTGAAGGTCATTTTCAATAAGGCCATTCAAATAATTGACAACATGAGTGATACTTTGGCGGGGAAGTAAAAACCTGAATGTTTTTCTACATTTCAAGCTGAGAGTCATAGTGAGGATGTAGAACAATTTGATAGGACTAAAGAGAATATTGTGGAAGAGGAATGTAAAGATATCTCCTTAGTCACCACCAAAGAGAAAGAAGAAGCCTTAGTCTTTGAGATTGATTTTTCGCATGCCGATCCATTAATAAAAATAAGTTTAGAATTACAAATAGATTGTGACGACCCAATTGTTATAACCTTTTAAAAATGGGTTAAATTTAAAACTTTTATAAAACAACTAAAATCTTTATTAAAATCTTCTTAAGTAAATCAGAATTCTTCCCCAAAAAGCCAGACCATTAAAAACCCTTTCCTCAGACTCGTTATGAAAATCGTTCAAAACAGTGGAAAACCATAGTTATAAAATCTTTTCTCCAAACATAGCAGAAGCGTAAGGAATACTAAACAAATAATCACGTGTTAATTACAAATTACTTTTCTCTTTTACTTTCTTTAGCCTAACCAGCCACAAGTCCCGCCCGTGCAAATCCTTCATCAACTGTTTATTCACATGTTCATCATTTTCTCGTGTGTGTACGTACACCATTAGCAACTGTGAGCCCAAGGCTTAGGAAGAAATGAGGTATGCAGTTTGTTTTATGCCTCTCTTTAGTTTATTTGTAATGGGTACCACCCCAAACCAATCTTTTCTTTACATTTCATTCTTTCATTTCTTTCATTCATAACTCTTACGTCGAGCGGGAGATTAGAGGAACCCGTGTTGGAGGTATAGTCTTGGTCAACTTCTAACAACCTATGGTAGCTGGTCCCATTCCCGACAAGGTAGGAGACCTATCCAATCTACCTGATTAGATCCGCACTACTCGTCCATCCCCTAACTCCCCATTTTCTTTTCTTTTCTTTTCATTCATTTACTTTCCTCACATAATTCATATGAATACCCACTTCTGACGAGGCATATCCTACTTGTTTCTATTATCATGATGCATGTCCATAAGAAACGTAATTGTGATGCATGTGAATGAGAAGCAATAATGATCATGATATAAAAGCATGAAACATAAAGCAGTAATCACAACAATATTAAAGTTTGAGATATGGAAGTCTACTAACATACTACATAGGCATGCTCATTAATTTAAAGGAAGCGATAACAATATAGACATGCTTGCGATTTAGAGGAAACAATAATATCATAGGCATGCTTGGCAATTTAAAGAAAGCGATAATGATACAGACATGCTTAGCAATTTAAAGGAAATAATAACAATCTGCTAACATCCTAAACATGCTAAAAAATTAAACTAATAATGTGCGATTAGCATAGGCATGATAAATGAAGCAACATATTAGAAACATAAACAAACCATTAAAAGAAAGACACTACTAATGGTGAAGGGCATCCACTGGCCAACGACTCTACTCAATTTCTTACCTTAGATCTTCAACGCGTATTCATACTTAATCTTTATCCTTCTTCTTATTTTCAATACTTTCATAATTAAAACATTTACTCATTAATAATCGTAGCTTATTAATTTCATTCTTTTCCTATCCTTAATTACATAATAATTATAGGAACCTGTTAATGCCTAAAACAAAATATAACTCATCCTAATATCCAAAATACGTATCCGAAGAGTGCATGATATTATTCCCCATTAATATTGTACATAAATGCAATAATCCATGTACGATGAATAACAGTTTCCATTAACAAAACTTAACAACCAACAAAGCAAGCTCATTATTCTTTTTATCCAAATAGAATGGTAGCTGACAAATCATTCCAACGTACATAACTAACAATTCATAAACTTTTCACGATCAACAGCAGAGGGCACAATCACAACTTGATACTAACCACATGGAGATTATAAACAACTCACCAATCTAATCTAATTTAACAGCTTATTCCAAATTCTTAATCGATAATTCGTTCAGCAGTAACAAAACCAAAGTACAAACTTTACTTTAACAGCACAACATTCACTTCCAAAGACATAGGACAACCAACCATTTAACAGATTCTAACAATTTCAATAGGGACAAACAAAGAGTTTTCCGAGCAACACAGCATAGCCATGACCTTCAATGTTCAATAACAACATCCAAAAAGTGTATAACACAACAAATAAAACCTTCTATCCACGGTAATAGTCAGATTATTGAAGACACTCCAGCATAACCACTTCACAAAAATAATAAGCGGAAAATTAACAGAAGTAGCACCCAATCAATGGAGCACCAAACCCAAAGGAATAGAGAGCATATACCTGAAGGATGATAAGGACTCGAGAAGAAAATAGTAATCCACTTTTTCTTCTGTGATAATTTTCTCTCGGCCATGCTCTCTTCCATAGAGCTTCTCTCCTTCACAGCTCTCGGCTCAACCTCACTAGAAAGGTTCTCACCCTTTGCCTCCTATTTCCTTAGTCTCTTCCTCTCTGTCTCTGCATTTCAATCCACTAGAGAGTACTTGTGCCATGCCTCAAGCCATACCCACGCCTTACCCTGACTCACACCATTCCTCCACATAAGTCTAGGTTGTCACCTCCTGCAAAGCAAGAGCCAGACCAGTTTAGACCAATCTGCAAACCAGACCACAGCCTTCAGCCGAACCGACAACTCCAGCCATTGACCCAAGGCTGGAATTCATAGCCCCCCGATGCCAAACCTCCTCTGCCAATCACCATGCCGGCATCAATCCACCTCACTGTTACCATTCCATCACCAACGAGCATCGCCAGTCACCGAAAGCTGCACTGACAACAAGAGGCTTCGCGCTGAATCCTCCCATGAAGCCGCACTCCCGAGCCCGTAATGTAATACCCCAACTTTTTATATCCAAATTTAGTAAAGACAATTGGAAAGTAATTTGAGACAATTGGATAATTATTGTGGTATTACCAAGAACGTACTTGTTAGATTATATAGTATGGAAATTAATGTAATGAAGATAAAATAAATATTAATTAAATTAAATTATAATATATGTGATTAATTGGGGTTAATTAAATTAAATTATAATATATATGATTAATTAGGACCGGCTCAGCACCTCTCATTTCGTCTGGCCTTCGGCCATTTGACAAAATGAGAAAGGAGAATATTAAGATTTAAATTGGATTATTGAGGATTTAAAATGAAAAAGAGGTTTAATTGATTAAATTGGGTTAAATAAAAATTAAGAGGGGATGTGGGAGGGCATGAACCGGTTCTGCCTGAAGAGAGAAAATGAGAGGGAGAGAGAAGCTCGAGAGAGAGAGAGCGACAACATGAGGGAGAGGTGAGAGAAGGGCCGACGAATAGAGAGCGACAATGGGGGAGACAATGACGATGACAGCGAGCAGCTACTACGATGCGTGGTTTGATTTAGGGTTGGGGAATTTTCAAGCAGTGCGAGTGAAGAGAAACTGCAATGCGTCAGTCCTCTGGCGTCGAGCAATCGGTGCGTTGAAGAGGTTAGTCCATAGCTTTTCGTTCTCCTTGGAGCTCTGTTGTTTTCTGGTGGCCAGCGATGATGAGTCGGGATGGCAGGGAGCGTCGGTCGGGATAGAAATGGCTGAGGGCTTGGTGGTCTGGTTTGCAATTTAGTCCGAACCGGTCTATTTTTGGTTCCTACTCGGTGTTAGTTGATCGGCAGACAACTTTGTACCAGCTGGGCAGTGGCTAGTCGGGCGTGCTGGAGAATGTCACTCTCTACCTCCTAGGTGATGGCAAAGAGTGTCCTCTGGTTCGTTATACATAAGAGGAGGGACAGAGAGTGAAGAGGGGGTTGCGTGATAAAAGTGAGACAAAGAGAAAAGGAGAAGGTAAGTGGTTAGAGAGGAGGAGTTACTCGGGTGTTTTTGGTAAGCTCATTTCTTCTCTTCTACAGTTTTTATAAATTTTGGAAGCATGCTCTTTTGGTGGAATGACTCCCTATTTATGTTCAGCTTTGGTATAAGTATGGTGCGCATACAATTTATGCCACTAAATTGTGGTTGCCCGAGAGCTGTTATGATGTGATTTGTTTAATTTCTAATGTTGTGTTCATTGTGTAACACCCCTGATATTTTTAAGTTGGATAATTATCGAGGTATTACCGAGAACGTTCTAGGGCATTAAGTTGAGAAGTAATTCCGTTACGTTTTCCCCATACACGTGATGTAATCGAAGTGTTGAGTGTACGGGGATATTACATTTTATATTTATACGTGTCACCTTATGGCGTGTATTTATGGGGAAGATGTTATGGGATAGGAGTTAAGTGGGAAAAATGTGAGAAAGGCTGTCCAGGGTGTTTTCGGACGCCCGCTGACGACACTTCGGTCACATCATGTTGTCCGCAAGTGCATTGCACAACGTCCCCGACATTTGGGACGAGTCCGGGAGGCGATGTCTCGTCCTGGGGGCACTGGGTTGTAGTGTTGCGGATGATGTCCCGGACGATGCAGACGAGTCAAGTCGTTCGCAAATGCATTGTAAGTCTCCCTCGGCCTGGGGACGACTCAAGATGAAGTTTTTTGTCCTAACTTCACTTGAGTTGCGGATGAGGTTCTAGACGATGCGGACGAGAGGAACTGCATCCGCATCGAATCTCTTCTAAACCTGGACGAGTTGGGATGGCTGTGGACGAGTTAAGGTATCGTTTGATTTGCTTTTGTTCGATTTTAGGACACTTTCGGACGACACGCGGACGCCACGTGCGGACGCGATCTGGCGTCCGAATCTCGGTTGCAGACGGTATGGACAAGACGGGGATAGATTCTCTAGTCCAAAGCCTCGTTTTTTGCCTGAGTGATATTAGCCTTCTGGACGAGACCTATGTGTCCGCACTCATCCAAAATAGCCCAAACCTACGAATAAAATAGAAAGAAAATGATGGAAATCAAAGAAAAATCTGAGGTAGCTGATAGGAATCGACGCCTCCCCACCCTCCAGAGTAGGTTGGCGACCTCCTCTACCCCCTTAGGCATTCATTATGCCCCCTCCATCCTAGCTAATAGCTTCCTCCTTCTCTTTCATTTACTCTGTAGTTTTCTCTTTTCTTCCTGCTAGAAGAAACTCCTGCGTGAGAGTCCAGAGAGCAAGGGAGAGAGAGACCTCCATGAAAGTGATTCTTAGATTAAGAAAAGTGTGTGTTACCTAGGGTAGTTGATTGTGTTACGTAAAGGTGCTGCTGAAGCTTTGTGAGTTGTGTTGCTGAGTGGTGAAACCGTGAGCTGCTGCTGGCTTGGGAGTGGCAACTATCCCTCTTTATGTCTTCATTGAGGGTAAGGGATTCAGGGTGTCTTGGCTAGAGGAAGCCCTGCATCACAAGTATGGGTGTGTGAGTGTTATGTTAACGTTAGTGTTGGTGTTGATAGTTTTACTACTGCTCTGTAGAATGCTCCATGAATCTCCTTAATGCTATTCTGTGCTAGAGTAGTGTTGAACTCTAGAGATGGATTTCTATTGTGTATTCCTTCATTGATTTCCTTGCTGTAGATGATGGCTTGGTTGTTATGTAGATTTTCCTTATAGTTAGTTTATTGTCTTTAATGAACTTGTGATCTCTATGGATGCTCTTCTTTACTGAAATGGTGATTTCTATGAATGCTTAGATAGTAAATGGTGGATGAGGAATGATGAACGGTTTGATAAGTACGAATGAACTATTAATTCCATTGATGATAGTTTTGCCCTGTTATTCCATTTTCTTACTAGCTGTCACTTGTTATGCCATATTCCTGTTGTTGTTCTGCCATGGGTTCCATTTAGTGAGTACCTCCGCATAATAATTAAACAAACTATCAATTCCCTTCCTCTAATTGCATGGATTGTGCAGTCATAAATTGGTTGCCACACCCTTTATTTGATATCCATGTTAAATTGATAAACCTGTTAATAATTAGAATGGTATGTTACTTAAATTAGGGGAGCATGTTTAGCTAACTAAAGTAACGAACTACTAGTTGTTAACTAGTTGTTTGATTAAGAATAGATACTTTAGCAGGTAAATTATTTAGCTGAAAATAATTAATTGAATTAGATTGTTTGTTGATGCACAATTAACTAACTAGAATAATTAACTACACTTGAGCATGTTAATTAATTCAGATAATAAGGGTAGATAACTCAAGTGTAATTGCTTGAGTACTTAACTTAACTTAGAACAATATAGCTAACGAGAATAAGTAATTAGCTAGAGTATGCATGAAATCAATTAAAGTAAACAACTAGACTTAAGTATATGTAATACATTAGTTAATTTATCCAGTTGTGTAATTAATAACTAACCCTTGAGCATGTCAATTAATCAACTAGTTATGCATGTTAATCAATAAACTAGCGAACCATGTTAATACTTATAATATGTATGAACCACTAGCATGTTAATCAACTAACTAGTTATAATAAATCCAAGTAACCAAGAAATCTAGTAACCTAACTAGTGTTCAATTTGCCTCATTGATATTTTGTTTTGTGTGTCCCTGTCATTTCCTTGTTGTAACTTCTATAATCTAATGCTTCATTTCATTAGAAATAATGAAGAAGATGAAGTAAGGAAGAACTAAGTAAAAACGAATTAAGAGCTTCATTGATTATGCAATTAGGTGTTTTTACAATTGCTAGTCTTTTGGGTGTTAATTATAACTGCTTATAATTAATTGTCCCTAGCATGTTGTTGTTCACTCATGTAAATAATTAAGAATAATGTTAACATGTTAATTTACTTCGTCATGTCATGCCATGCCCAACTATTAACTAGGTTAAGTTGTATTCCCGGATGCATGTTTAATTAACTAACTAGTGTAGAAACATATTTAATCGTCTAGGATAATAACAAAGATTCTCCCTTGAGCATGCTAAGCAACTAGAATAATTAATTAAAATAAGCATGTAATGTGTATGGTGGTAATCTGTTTTGAGCATGAAAGTCACCTAGAATAACTAAATAGAAAAATCGCCTAGAACAATAAATGTTGAAAGCATGTAAATGGTCTAGGCAGTTTACTAGGATAAATTGCCTGTTAATTAATAGGACGTTTCAATTCAATAATTATTGTGTCCAATAATTCGAGTATGCTTTCTTTGTTTCCATTCATTTTATATTGTTCTGCTATGGGTGTTGCACAATTATGTATTTCTTGATTAATTGCGTTCTTTACTATTTACTTATGTGTTCCCTTGCTATTCCTTACCCTTATATACATAGTTATTCCCTTCTATTATATGTCTTACATTCATTATATCTGTTTTCAATTTCAGTTCGCTTTCAAGTACTGTTACTTTTATTTCAATGTGCACTTCAATTTCTCTTAATGTTATGTTATGAAGCATCATGCATCATGTTAATAGAAACTAATAGGGAGTGGCACGAGGTGGTACGTACGCATGCATGAGTGAGGATAAATGACAAAAAAGGGTAAAAACATTAAGATAATTAGTTCCTGTGGTACCGTTAGCTTAGCCCGCCACAGGAACTGGAAAAAGAATTAATAAGATAATAAAAGTTTATGTGGTACCATCAGCTTAGCCCGGCACAAAATCTGGATAAGAAAACGATAAAAGGGACTTAGAGGGCGGATTGGTAGCGGGTATAGTTTGCAACTAGCCGAAGGCCCTCCCTGATCGGGTACGGGAGTTCTAGTTGCGAGTAAAAGGTCAGACTCGAGCACTATTCTATTCCAAAGGAAATCCTCCAATTCCAATTTGAAGTATGATTAACGAACGAATGACCTAAAGCGAAGTAATAAAATTGGAAATTGCTAATGAAAGGATTGGCTTGAGTGGCCCTCATTCCAAAAAGGACTAAAGAGAGGCATTTCATGCATTTAACCATTTTTCCTTACTAAGCCTTCAGTCTTACAGTTTCTTGTGGTGTATATGTAGGTACTAGTACGTGGAAGCAAACAAACAGATTAGGAGTAACGAAAAGATGAACAAACAATAAAAAGCAGGGGATGATGGGTTTGCACGCGTGAGGGAGTTCATGGCTGGCCCGGCATACAGAGGGTAAAAGAGAACTAATGTATTTAGATTAAGTTTTCCAAAGTGTATTTAATAGTCAGTTTTACTTACAAAACGTAGTATTTCACTGGTTTAGTATTTCTTCCATAAGTTTGTTATTTATGCCTCCGTAAGGTTTTAAATTAACGATTTTATAAGGCTTTCGCAACGTTTTATATCAATGGTTTTAATCATAACGTTTTCGCATAGTTTTCTTAACTGGATTTTTAACGAGTTTTATAAACGGTTGGTAGCGGTCTGGTTTAGGCGCGCTCGTACTTGTTTCAAAAAGAAAAATATCAAATTTTCACGCATTTTAAAGGATTTACGAAAAACTGGGTCGTTACACATTGACCCTGTGGTGTTAGTATTTTTATTGAGGCATGAAAATAACTCTCTGTTGTTGATTGTGTTAAGTTTGTGAACTATTAGTTCTATATATTTAATAATACATTTACTGCCTTTCTATTTGGATAAAGGAATATGTTCCTTGTTGTTGTTGCTATATTCTACATGGTTGGACTTTAAAGAATAACAATGGGGAGGGTGTTAAGATTAATGGATTATTGAAATAGAGTTTTGTGGGTTAAATCCATGGATTGAGATAATTTGATTAATTTAATTAGCTTAACTAAATTAGTTAACTTAAGCATGATAATTTGATTACAGCAAGTAACTGAATTAGAATTAGAATCCGAACATGTTAATCAATTTGATTAACTAATTAATAGTTGCTAACCACTTCCTAAGCATGTTAAATTATGCAAGTATGTTTGATCATCTAGAGAGCACGTTAACTTAAGTAAAGTAATTCATTTGACTCAAGCATGTTTACTTAATCTTATAACTTGAGCTTGTATTCAATTTAGTTAATTGTTAATCAATCGAGTTAATTGCTAATCAATTTAGTTAATTGAATCAATTGAGCATATTGACCAAATAGCTAATCTAAGCATGATAATTACCTAGTTGTTAAACCTTGAGCATGATAAAGAATTAGTCGAGCATGTAATTAAATTATATTAATATTCACATGACAATTAATTAAGATATGCCATGCAATAAGCTTGTGATTAGTATGTTCAATTAGTATGTTTAACCAACAAACTAGAACAAAAAACATATTTAAATCACCTAGAATAATAAAAATAGGAAGCATGTAAATGAACTAGGAGATTTACTAGAAGAATTAGAATGTTAATTAATAGTATTTGTGTTCTATTAACTTAAGCATGTGTTCATTGTTTAAATGCGCTTTCAATTCCTATGATTCTTTTATATGTGCCTTTAATTTCAGTTACTTTCGTTTATGCACACTTCAATTTCTATGAATGTTATGTTGTGAAGCATCATGCCTCATGTTAGGTTGAGAATGTATGGTCATGCATCACGTTAATAGAAATCATAGGGAGTGCCACTTTGGGGTGGTACTCACACATGCATAAGTGAGGTAAAATGTTAAGGAAATGAAAGAATAAAAGGGAGTTGGAGGGTGGATGGGTAGCGGTTCTAGTGTGGTAGCTAGGAAATACCCCTACCGTGTCAGGAACGGGACCTAGTTGTCCTCAGGAGGTTAGATCCGACCAACTATACCATCCCATATGGGTCCTTCAATCTCCAAGTCGATGTACGAGTAATGAACGAACGAATGAAAGTAAAGTAATGAACGAACGAACGACGTAATGAAAGGATTGGTTTAGGTGGCCCTCATTCCAAATGAACTAAAGACAGTAATAAGCATAATTGCATTAAACCCTTTTCCTTATTGAGCCATTAGGCTCACGTAGTACATGTGGTGTGGGTACAACGACGAACAGATAATAATAGGTTCATATACAAGGAAACGACGAACAAATAATAAGTAGAGGTGAAGGGTTTGCATGAATGAGATCGGGGCTGGCCAGGTCAAGAGTAAAATGAGAAACGGTTGTATTCACATTAAGTTTTATTATATTGTACTCCATTGTTTAGTTTCTTCTTGAAATGATTCATTTACGCTTCTACCATGTTTTACAAGGATTTACTTTATAACGCTTCTGCACATTTTATCAATTGGTTTTCATAACGAGTTTAAAGAAAGAGTCAGTAGCGATCCAGTTAGACGCACTCTGACACGTTTTGTTTTAAAAAGAAATTTCTAATTTTCACGCATTTTAAAGGATTTACAAAAAACTGGTTTGTTACACGTAACTGCTTGCCATTCACCAGATGACACACGACTCGACCCTTTCGAGTTCGAGTCTGAGCCAAGCTCCAGCTTTAACTTTTCTCCCTCAATTTCTCTCTTGCCTCCTGGCTCCCTCTCTCTTCTCAGGTTTGATTTGCCAAAACAAATGGTTGCGGCCATTTCTTTGTTTCCAAACGAACCGGTTCACAAGAGTGAACCATTTCACTCCTCCCTCATTTCTTAATCCCTTCTTTTTATTTTTATTCTATCTAAATTATTTATCCCAACATTATAATTTATTTCATTAAATTAATATTTTTTTTAATTACTTTAATTTCCATTTACTCATATTTCTTTTTCTCCTTTAACAAAAAACCCAGCCATCCCAATATTTCCGGACCGAGCATAACCAAACGGATTCAATTCATTATTCAACTTCAGAATTGCGATTTTGGATGAAGGAAGTCATCTGCGCCTTCGTCCACATTCGTTTGAAAAGTCCAATACTTTGTACGGATTCAAACTCTCGCTGTCCGCATTCGTCCGCAAGTGTCTGAAAACTCCAAAATACACTTTCTAGTTTAATGCTAATTTATCCAATAAATTCCTCAAATTAAAATCTTACGAATACGTCCTTCGTAATACCCCGAAAATTATCCAATTAATGTAAATACTCCTAATTACTTTCCAATTATCCTTATTAAATTATATTAATGCGGTATTACATAGATCCTCAAGGCATGAAATAAGATTTATCTGAAGAGGGATTCCATGAGTCAGAAAACCTCATTGACAAGGATGTTCCCTCAACACTTATTCTGGAAGAAGAGGAAGTACTTGTCAAGGAATGTTGCAGACAAGAGGAACTTTTCCTGTTAAAATGTCATGATCCTCCAACTCTCTAATCCCAATGTCATGATCCTCCAGCTCTCCAAATTCACAGTGTTAAAAGTCCAATGGAGCCAAGCTTCCAGGTACAACAAGTAAGATACTTACTGTCAAGCTCCTTAATTGATTGGGTTTTTCAAATTGGATGGATAAAGAATAATGATGATATAGACACTACCCCTCCGATTTGAAATGTTGTTTGTGTTGCCAATGCTGAACATTTTGTACATACTAGAATGTCCATTGGGGTTGATAACCTTTGCATGCCTAATGGTGCGATTGAAGATGTGTTGATGGTCAGTCTAGATGTTTTGGCTTAAAATAATTTTTACCCTGATTTATTACTACCATATGATTAAGCTGATTTGAAGGATCCGACGCATGGTGTCAAACCAATTTTTCCATTTGATCCAGGAGGATGAATATTGACAGAGGTAGAGGTGGAAGAATCCTTGGATTTGAGGTGAAATCCTCAATCATCAGGGGAGGATGATGGCCCCCAAGGTCTTGTCACACGAGCTCGAGCCAAGAGGCTCATCTCTTATTTAACAAACTACTATTTTGCAGGCAGTGCCATGGTAATGGACCTTAAAGATGAAACATCACATGATGATAAAGAAACACCTCAATTTGTTCTCACTCGGATTTCAACAACTTCCAATCGGCTAGAATCCTCCTCCCTCGATTTTGATGCACGTCCAACTCCTGTAACCAATTAAGCCAATTTGAGGAAGAAATGTTTAATTTATATTTTTTTAATGTTGAATTAGACTTAGCTTGATGGATTGCTACTGGTTGATTCATGTTTTGGTTAATTTTAGATCATTTGAAGTTGTTTAGAATTGGGGTGCTCGGCAAGCATGTTAGCCGAGTCCTCATACCCAATTTTTGTAAACTCATTGGCATTTTTGTAATTAACTCCTTTTGTTTCATTAAGGAGTTATTTAGTCTTCTGTAATGGAACCCTAAATCAGATTTGGAACCCCCTTTGCAGCTGCAACCTCCACGAGAAGTATATCTCACAAAACCCGGTGCGTGATTTTTGCTTCATCGCAAACCCTAACACCAAAGCACCTCCTCTCATTCATTCTTGCACAGTCTTGGAGAGGAGGTTTGAGCTAGTTCTTCCAACACCTTCCTTAGAAGGTGTCTTTGAGGTGTACAATTAGAAGATCGTGGCAAAAGCCAAGGTCGAGAGCTACTCTTCAAAGTGTCCCGAACCAGTCATAACCCTCGACCAAGTGATGGCTTGCGGACTAGCTTGGTGCTCCCTGTTCTTCCTGTTTTTCCTTAAGGTCATTGCTGTATTTTGAACTAAAAATATTGGCTCTTCTATTCTTGGGAAATGCTAGGTGGTATTTGTTGAATTGGATTCGTAATTTTAAAGTTATGCAACTTTTTAAAAAAGTGTGGCAAACTATTTTTGGGTTTGATGTTTCGAAGCAGGGTTTTCTCCTACCCATAAGTCTACGTGTGAATCAAGTTTGAATGTAGATTTTTGAGGTGATTTTGTATTACTTGTTTACTGGTGGTCCTATAAAATTGAGGTCAAAGGCTGTATGCAATCCGAGTTCCATTCAGTCGAATTTCAGTACTCGGATTTTAGGGCTAACTGATAAATTCTAAACAGCTTGTTCGACTGTCCGTAACTTTGTGGTTATTCTGATTTTGAATCAAAATTTTAAGGGTTTGAAGCCTGTGGAATGTGGTTAGTTGAAGACAGAATTGGATTAATTTGGATTTAAAGTCGTGACTTTGTACGTCGTTCTTTGGAGGTCGCCAGAAATGGCTCTGCAGAAATTATTTTAGGATAGAGTTTTAATTCGCTTATAACTCTGTTTAACAATGAATTTGAACTAGATTTTTTAACTGCATTATCCTCTTTGATAATTTTTGGATTTCTGAATTTTTGGTTGCGTTTGGTCGTATGAAATTGAAGATACGCTTATTGGAAATTACTGCTCTGTTTATAAACTAGCCGATTGTGCTCATTTGGGGAAATTGTTTTTTGTGCATTTTAGGACACATCACCAATTGACCCAAATTTGCATATGTGGCCACTCGCTACAATTTGGGTCAACTTTTCAACGTTATGACCGATTTTAATGTGAAAAAATAACACATGAAATTTCTTATTTAAGCTTTCATATGTTTTACAGAACCTCCCAACGTAACCACAAAATATCATCAAAACCATATATGATAAAGTAAACGTGAGAAAACATACATATACGTAAAAACAGACGTGTTTTTGAACAGTCTTTGTCGAGTTTGTAAGTATGGTATCCCACAAAATATTAATTCAAAAACATGATGTAATGCAATGCACAAGGTATAAAAGTCCCTACCTTTTCGTCATTCTCTCTTACTAATAAGAGCAATTGCCTCCTCGGGAATCGTCATAAAATCTCTAAATTTGTCCAAGGCTAAAAACATGTCAAAATACAAAAATTCTCATCAATGAATTTCAAGAGATAGGGGGAAGGGTCCTATATAGGGACTAGGAACCCAACCAATGTGTAAATGACTCAAAACACGTGAAACTACACTATGCCGACCAGAAATAGTGCTTAGTCTACCATGGACCAACTTTGCACAATCTACCCATTTTGAGGTCAACTGCATGCAATCGACCAGACCTACATATGCGGTCGACCGAACAGGTGCAGTTGGCCTCGCCTACAGTGGCGTTTGACTGATGTGGTCGACCAATGCCACTTTCGGTGAACCAGCGTGTCACCCACACGTGTTGGGTTCCCTACGATCGACCAGACTTTGCACAGTGGTCAACTGGGATGACGAACATACGTTGTTCTTTCGGTGGAAAACACGATAGTTTCGCTCATTTTCACCTTCTAATGACTAATAATCCTACTTAAACTTCAATATAACTAATATAAAATGGTGTCCCTCAGATTCAAATTTTTAAGCTCGAATCTGAAGCCAAATAAAATCCCAAATTTTAACTTCAAAATTGAAGGCAAAAAATGAAGTTACTCACCAGCGCCCTTCACAAAAGTTCATGGCTTGAGTGTCGTGAACCCAAATTCATCATCAAATGCTCCCAACTTGCTGGTTTGATCACTCTCTCCCCTCTCCTGCGTCTCTCTTCTCTGTCAGTGATAAAAGAAGAAAATCTTCTTCTTCTTTTATTATATTTATTTTCTTTTTAATTTATTTAATAAATAAAATATATATTAAATAAATTTTATATATTAAATAAATATAATCCAAATTTCGATTCAAATTCAGATTCTTTCCAAATGCTAACCGACAACAATTCTTTAGCCAAATAATCTACCAAATTCATTTCCTCAATTAATTTACTGCTCAGTAATACACTATTTTATCGATTTTGAATATTTGACATCAAATTCGCACGTGGTCACTACGCAACAAATCAAGTAAACTTTTCAACACCTTGACCGAATATTACGTGAAAAATTAACAAGTGAAATTTATTATTATAAAATTCTTGGGTTTTACATCTTAACCTCAGAAAAAATTTCATCTCGAAATTTAAAAAAACCAATTGCATATAAGAAAAGATAAAGGTATCTCTACATCATGTTAGACTCGATTTTCCAAGTTGCTTCACTTTTAGTGTGATTATTCCACATCACGCGGACGAAGAAAATCTCTTTGCGACGAAGGAATCGAACCTTTCTACTAAGGATCCGCTCTGGCTCTTCTTCATATGAATTATCCTCTTGGATAGGAACATCAGTCCAAGTGATAACGTGGGATTGGTCAGACATGTATTTCCTAAGCTGGGATATACGGAAAACATTGTGGACATACCAAAGCCAAAGAGGCAAATCAAGTCGGTAGGCCACGTTGCCAATGTCACGACCCGAAGACGGGCCTAACAGAACCGCCGGAATCGAAAAACGCTCAGATCCGAAGCTGCAGTCGCCAGAGGTTCTCTCTCCGGAATCCTTCGAATCGACCGCCATGAACATATCGGAGTCTGTTCGTCGTCAGAATCGGAAAACAGGTTCGGCCTCGGAACTCCCGTCTCAAATCCAAACTCGCCCACTTGCTGGAACCAAGAAATCGGTTCGGTTTCAGAGTTCTCGTCACGGATCCGAGATCGCCGCTCGTCCTTTGTCGCTCTCGGCCGACGTCGTCTGCCAGACGTGGTCGCAGCGCTCTCGTTCTTCGATCGCTGTTGTCGCCTCGGCGTTAGTCAGTTTGTTGGTCGTCGGGAGTTGCGTCCTCTCTCCCTCCTTCGTTTCTCTCTCGGTCGAATGGTCTCACCCTTGCGAAGGAGGCAGGGCAAGGATGAAGGAAGAAAGGGAAAAACCCTATTCTCCTTCACGATTTTATTCAGATGAAGACCTCTCTTTCTATTTCCCCTTTCTTTTAATCAATTCTTTTCCATTTTCTTTTTATTATTTAATCCAAAATTTTCTCCCTTACTTTTCAAGGTGGCGGGATTTCTTCCCTCCTTTCAATCCATTTCTTTCATTTTCCTTTTACTTATTTATTCCTTAATTTCATTTAACTTCTTTCATTTAATTACTCAAATGCCCCTCCATATACACGTAAATACTATACATCAAGATATTAACTATTAATCTCAACTTATTTCGAACTTCATCGAATAAAGTGATAACTCCAATTTCACTCTTCAATCCGATTTCTGAATTAAATTTTCCATTCGGAAAATTATAACTACACCAACTTTAACCAATTGACAAGATTCGCATACGGGGCCGCTACGCGACAAATCAGGTCAAAGATTCCATATAATGACCGATTCTAACACAAAAAATTTACACGTGGAATTTCTTATTTAAAAAATTTCACGGGTTTTACATCTTAACCTCCTTAAAAGAAATTTCGTCCCAAAATTTAAAATAAAACCCATTACATATCTAAGAGATACGGGTACTTGCGTATCATGTCTGACTCAACTTCCCAAGTTGCTTGTCTTTCTATGTGATTCTTCCACAACACACGAACCAATAGATTCTCCTTGCATTAGAGCACCCGAACCTTTCTGCTAAGAATCTACTCCAGCTTTTCATATGATGTATCTTCCCAGATAATAACGTCAGTCTAGTAAATGACGTTTGACAAATCTAACATATATTTTCTCAACAGACAGCATGAACGCCTCTGAGATCATTCTAATCATGTGACCATCTAAACAATGTGTAATATTTACACCAACAGCAATAACAAAGCCTTGATCTCACTCTCCACCATAAACAAGCAATTATTAGACCAAACCTCAACATTACACCAACAACAATGACGAGCCTTAATCTCATTCTTCAGCATAAACAAACAATTATAAAACCAAACCTCAACATCACACCAACGGTGAATAGAACAAGGTGTCATTCCAACAATAACCAATCCTTAACAGGCTTATCATCATGAAACAGGTTTCCAACAATTATTCTGTAAAAACCATATCACAAACACTTTGAACAATACTTCTCAACCAATAGCAGCAAACACTACCCCCATTGGGTCCTAACAAATCAACAGCGACTATATTAAAACTTTCAAGTTTCCTCAACAACCTAGAATACAAACAAACACTGTCTAAATAGTACAATCCTCATAATGTTAACCATCGACCAGACTAAAATTCTTAAGTTCATCCAAGAAGACAACAATGAATCCCCAATAGTTTTACTAGTGAAACTATAACCAAACAGGTACCAAAAATCAACTTAGCACAACACATGGTACAATTGGAGCATAATAGACTATTCATCGGGCCTCATACAACAACTAACAAGTCTCCAAAATTTTCCTTCAAACAACAATTTATCATATTCCCATCTGACAACATCAAGCAGCAATCCAAACAAATCTCATTATTGATGTAGAATCCAACATAAATTTTGGAATCCAAAAATCAGAAATCATATTCACCAATGGCAGTGGGCGAAAAATCATATTAGAATAAAGTGAGCAAACTTGGTCAAACGATCCACGATGACCCACACTGCATCCAACTGTTCTCCATTTTGAAACAGTTTAACTTACCCTTTGATCCAATCATCCCGTTACTGTAACTGTTTTGTCCTCTAGAGCAAAGATGTTTTGATAACTACATTATATGCACAAGTTGTATAATTCGTGATATAATCCAAAATCCCCAAAATATACTTTTCAAATCTGTCCCGGAAAACTATCAATACCCGAGCTAGTAGCAATGAAATGGATCAAGCTCCAAATTTACGCGTGAACTAGAGCTGTAATTTGGAGGACGTAAACTTAACACATTCAAAAGAGTTGATTGAAAATTTCAATCCAAAAACCACTCTGGATTAGGAGATATGTCGAATTCAATATCAACCCGAAACTAGGGTTTCAGCAGGGCAGAAATACCTTTCAGTATTCAAATGCAAATAACTCGAAATTCTTATAATGAAATAATTCCACATTTGGAGGGTATTCAACTAACTCAGAAATAAACAACTTTCCAGAAGATACAAAATTGATCCAAGTAGCTTAAGGTTCTCAAAATAGAGCTGCAATCAGGCTTCCAGCAATCCGCAAATAAAAACAAATTCTGCAACTAAAAGAGATTCAACAATAAACGTTACTCAACTCACACTTCTTGAATGAGCAACCGAGCACCACACCAATAATCATATAATAGAACCTATAAATGCCAAAAACAACCAGAAACAACAAATAGGATCTTCAAGAATCGAGAAGAATAGCAAGGAGTCCGAACACCTCCTAGTAAGAGGGTCGACTTGTGGTTTGCTAGAAAAACAAACACTCTCCACTGATGGAAACTTTCTTTTACCTCCACGCCACAATCCTCACCACAAGGATAAAGGATTCGAAGAGATAATAAACCTGGATTTGCAAGGAAAAGAAGCTTCAAGAACCCCTTGCAAGGGAATGGAAGGATTGGCGCTATGGAGGATGGCCGCGGGTAGCTCACAAGGAGACTCCAAATTTTAATCAATCAAAACTAGTTCATTCTTTCCAAAAGAGGGTACTTAAACCCTAATGTTTACAAAATAGGTCAAAAAGACCAAAATGCCCTTAATGATGAAATTTGGGCATGATGGCGGAGTTTGCAAGCAAACCGCGCACCTCTCTACACTTACTCCAAAAATAATAACAACATAAAAAAAACAAGTAAAAGTTTTGATCAAGTAAGTCTACTAATAATTCAAATCAAGAATTCAAATTGTACTTGTAGTCTTCGAGTCCACATTCTACATGGGCCACTTGGATGTCGGTTTAGGTTGGTCGAGCATGCTCCCATGTAATCGAGTGGAATGGAACTCCTTTATCGTCATGTGATATTTCCTTTAAAGAATCCCAGATCTTGAAAACTCCTGCAAAATAAAAACGAGTTAGGAAAGCTATGAGCTTCTTGGCTCGACTCCGTGTGAGAGGACCCTGGGGCACATCAATTTGACTCATAGTACTGCACACTATAGTCTCCAACGATCATAAATTGCTTTCACTCATCCATAACCAAATAAGCTAGTGATCCCTAAGGCTTTAGACTTAAGGCATCAACTACTACACTCGCCTTTCCCAGATAATACTCTAAACTAAAATCATAACCCTTAGGTATTTCATCCAACTGCGTTGTCCTAAATTTAAAACCCACTGAGTGAAAGGATACTCCAAACGTTTGTGATCCGAAAACACTTGAAAGTTTAAACTATGCAAATAACTCTTCCAGATTTTTAACACAAAAATTATAGCAACTAATTCTGAATCATATGAATAATTCTCCTCACGGGGGTTTCATCTGTCGAAATGCGTAAGCAATCACTTTACCATGTTGCATCAAGACATATCCAAGTCCAATTCCCAATACATTCATGTAACTGCAAAAGTCGACTCACTATCAAGTACTGTCAGAATAGGTGCACTCGTCAATTTGTTCTTCAACTCCTCAAATGCACTCTAACATTGGTTATTCCATTCAAACAATACTCATTTTCTAGTCAACTTCGTCAGTGACGCTGCTAATGAAGAAAAATTTCCACAAACCACCAATAGTAATCGACAAGACCGAGAAGACTGCAAATCTCTGACACATTCTTCGAAAACTATCACTACACAACTGCCTCAATCTTCGCAAGGTCTACCGAGATTCCATCTCGTGAAACAATATGCACTAAAACCTTAAACCTCTAACATCCAAAAGTTATATTTACTCATCTTGGCATATGACTGTTGATCTCTCAATGTCTGAAACGCAATCTGAAAATATCCTCGATGCTGACTCTGAGACTTAAAGTAAATCCAAAATATCGTCGTTAAACACCTCAACAAACCGATTTAAATAGCGTCTGAAAACCCGGTTCATGAAAATCCATAAAAGTTGTTGGGGCATTAGTCAACTCAAAAGGTAAGACTAGAAACTCAAAATGCCCATATCTAGTCCTGAAAGTTGTCTTCAGGATATTCTCTTCCCGAATTTTCAACTGGTGATAATTGAACCTCAAATCAAACAACTCATCGATCCACTAAGCTGATCAAACAACTCATCGATCCTGGGTGACATATACTTGTTCTTAATGATAACTCGGTTCAACTTCCGATAATCAATGTAGAGTCTCAAAAAACCATCTGCTTTCTTGGTAAACAAAACTGGTGTACCTCACGAAGAGATACTCTCCGAAATAAATCTCTAATCTGTCAACTCATAAAACTGCTTCCTTAACTCATGCAGCTCTATAGGAGTCATTTCATACGCAGAAATAGAAACTGAAGTAACTCCTAGAACTAAATCAATACAGAACTCGATCTCACGATCTAGAGGCAACCCTGGTAACTCACAGGATACATATTTGAAAACCCTCTCACAATTGAGACATCCAGATCCTGTCGAGCAATCTTAACCTCAATATTGACCAACCAAAGACTTTCGTATTGCTTTAGTCCACTGCGACTACATAAACGTGTCTGCAAAATAGAATTGGTTGTCATCACACTAGTATCATTGCGATCAACGACAAGATGTCCTTGTTTAGAAATAACTATAACTCACTTTAGATGGCATTCCACAGCTGCCCTATATTTCCTCAACTAATCCATACCCAAAATCATGTCGAACTGACAAATAGGTAAAACAATCAGATTTGCAGAAAAACGTACAGTCATCAATCACTACGCAAACTGCTCTGCACACAACAACTACTCCACTCTGGACACCCAAAGGAGTACTAAATATCAACGGAGATTTCATCTACTACACTAACCACTGACCATAGGTCATCTAATGAAAATCTCTAGCCATAGAGTCAAAATGGCTAAGACTACTATACTACATTATGAATACCTCAATAAAATCTTTCCACTCCATCGACTTGGACATCATAACTAAACCTCACGACGTTCCACCAAATGGACGTCAATTTCTCCAAGTATTGACTAGTAATCCCCACTTAGAACATTTCAAAAATTTTAAGTGCCTCAAATTTCTTTCCCATTTTCTAGAACCAACTCTCCACTCCCATTGGGTTTCCAACACCCTCAAACGCGAGTTTGGAATTGCTTTTAACCATTCTTCTTTTTCCCATTTATAAAAATTTGGACAAAGTCTCCCTTATTTCTTTACTCCCCCAAAAGCTACAATCATACATCCTGCATCAAATCCCAAACAATTCCTGCATGATTTATCATTCATTACATCCATCAATCAACTTTATCAACCTGCATCATGTTAGACTCGATTTTCCAAGTTGCTTCACTCTCAGTGTGATTATTCCACATCACACGGACGAAGGAAATCTCTTTGTGATGAAGGACTCAAACCTCTCTACTAAGGATCTGCTCTGGCTCTTAGTCATATGAATTATCCTCCTAGATAGGAACGTCAGTCCAAGTAACAACGTGGGATTGGTCAGACGTGTATTTCCTAAGCTGGGATATACGGAAAACATTGTCGACATACCAAAGCCAAAGAGGCAGATCGAGTCGGTAGGCCACGTTGCCAATCCTCTCAATTATCTGGAACGGGCCAATTAATCTTGGGGCTAACTTTCTTTTCATCCCAAAGTTACTTGTACCACTCCGCGGCCTAACTTTTAGAAAAACTGAGTCTCCTGCGTGGAATTCAACTTCCCTCCCCCTTAGATTAGTGTAAATCTTCTGTCTGATCTGTACAATTTTAAGCCTTTGCCGAATTAACCGAATCTTGTATGTAGTCTCTTGGATCATGTCTAGCCCAAGAGAAACCGTCTCTTCTGCATCACCCCAACTTAGCGGAGAATGGCAAAGTCTCCGATACAATGCGTCGTACGGAGAGACGCCAATACTAGTCTTATAATTGTTGTTATATACAAACTCCACCAATGACAAATGATTTATCCAACTATCACACAAATCAAGGATACAAGATCATAACGTATCCTCTAGAATTTGAATAGTCCTTTTTTACTGTCCATCAGTTTGAGGATGATATGCGATGCTGAGATTTAACTCTGTCCCCAAAGCTTTTTGCAAAGACCTCAAAAACTTGGACGTAAACCTTGGGTCACGATCTAAACAATACTTGAAGGGACGCCATGGAGACGAATGATATTTTTGATACAGAGGTGAATTAACCTCGACAAGGGGAAGTCCATTCGAATAAGAATAAAGTGAGCAGACTTGGTCAAATAATCCACGATGACCCACATTAAATCCAACTTCTGTAGAGTTCTGGGAATACCCATAACAAATTCCATGGTGATCCCATTCCACTTCCACTCTGAAATAGGCAAGGGTTGCCACAATCCTGCTAGTTTATGATGTTCGTCCTTTACCTGCTGACACATCAAACACCTAGCTATGAAGTCTGGCACATCACGGCTTCATACCCACCCACTAGAACTGTCGCTTCAGATCACAATACATTTTTGTACTATCTGGGTGAATACCAAACATTGACTCTTGCGCCTCTACAAGAATCACCTGTTTTAACTCTTGAAGGTTCGATACCACTACCTTACCATGGTAGAGTACAATTCCCTCAGGGTTGGCTTACGAACCATCTTGTAGTTCACCATTTTGAAGTTGTTAAATTCTATTTCTGATCATCTCATCATGTTGTTGTAATTGTAGGTTGTAGGCTGTAGTTGTAGGTTGTTAAACTCTATACACATAATCCATATCGTCTAACTCATAGTACTACAGGCTGTAGTCTCTAACAACCATAGACCGCTTCCACTCCTTAAGAATACGACAAGCAAGAACACGATTCTAGGTTAGTGCATCGGCTACTACATTAGCTTTTCCCAGATGATACCTTAGGCTCAAATCGTAGTCCTCCAGGTATTCCACCAACTTGCGTTGTCTCAAATTCAAATCTCTCTAAGTGAAAAGATATTTTAGACTCTTGTCACCAGAATACACTTGAAAATTTGCACCATACAAATAACTCCTCTAAATTTTCAAAGCAAAGATTATAGCAGCTAACTCTAGGTTATGCATTGGAGAATTCTTTTCATGGGATTTCAACTCTCGAGATATGTAATCAACTACTTTACCATACAACATTAAGACACATCCAGGCCCAACTCCCAATGCATTAGTGTAAAGTGCATAAGGCTGCTCACTATCAGGCACTATCAAGATAGGTTCACTTGTCAGTTTGCTCTTCAATTCCTCAAATGCATGTTGACATTGGTCATTCCATTCAAAGTGTATCACAATTTTGGTCAACTTCATTAATGGCAATGCCAACAAAGAAAAAATTTCTACAAATCGCTGATAATAACAAACAACACCAAGAAAACTGTGAATCTTTGACACATTTTTCGGAGGTTGCCATTGTAAAAATGGTTTGATCTTCATAAGATCTACCAAAATTCCACCTCGTGAAAGTACATGCCCTAAAAATTTGACCTCTAACATCTAGTAGTCACACTTACTCATTTTGGCGCATAAGTGATGCTGTATCAGAGTTTGCAACACAATCCAAAGATGTCCCCTATGTTGAGCTTAAGACTTTGAATACACTAAGATATCATCGATAAATACCATGACGAACCGATCTAAGTGGGTTCTGAAAACCTGGTTCATAAGATCCATAAAGGTGGCTGGTGCATTAGTCAAACTGAAAGGTAAGACTAGAAACACAAAATTCCCATATCTTGTCCTGAAAGTTGTCTTCGAAATATCTCCTTCATTGATCTTCATCTTATGATATATGGATCTGAAATCAATCTTAGAGAAATACCGTGAACCACCCAGCTGATCAAACAATTCATCAATTCTTGGCAGTAAATATTTGTTCTTCACTTTAACCCGGTTTAACTTTTTGTAATCAATGCAAAGTCTCAGAGAACTATATGTTTTTTTGGCAAACAAAACTGGAACACCCCATGGCGAGATACTCTCTTGGATGAATCCCAAACCTCTCAACTTATCCAACTATTTACTCAACTCAGAAAATTCTTTAGGAGCCATTTTATACGTAGGAATAGAAATTATGGAAGCACCTAGAACTAAATCAACATGACACTCGATCTCAAAGTTTAGAGGTAACCATGGTAACTCATTAGGAAACACATCTGGAAACTCTCCTACAACAAAGACATCTAGATCCTGGCCAAAGATCTCACCCTCAACATCAACTGACCAAAGGCTCCCCAATTGCCCTACTCCAATTTAACCACCCACACATGCCCGCAAAATAGAATAGGTAGTCACGACACTAGGACCATTGGGATAAATGACTGCTAGTAGAAAACTCCATTGTTGCTCTATACTTCTAGTAGAAAACTATTAGTCATCGATTACTACACAGATGCCCACAAAATAGAATTGGTAGTCACCTTACTTTCTTTAGAAGGCATTCCATGGTTGCTCTATACTTCTAGTAGAAAACTATTAGTCATCGATCACTACACAGACTACTCTGCACACAAAAGATACTCCACTCTAGACACCAAAGGGAGTTCTAAGCATCAACGGATATTTTATCTGCTCCACTAACATACCCCAAATAAAAAACAAAAGAGACAAAGGATTGTGTGGACCCGGTATCGACAACACTCTTGCAAAAGCATGAGAAAAAAGAATCGTACCGTCAACTACGCTGTGATCCTATTGGCTTTGAAAATAGTCTAATCCCCCAACTGCATATGCTTGCCCAGATGCTTTTTCCTTCACCTTGTGGCCTCCCCCATGGCCACCCCTATCTGATCTCGGGCCAATACAACTGCTCTGGAAGGACTGCTCTCTGGCATCCCCTAACCTCTGTTGTGGATAAGGATTAGAATTGAAACTTTGTTGGTAGCCAGCCAATCTCTAAAAATTTGGGTTGGTAGGCCAGAATTGAGGATAATAGTTTGAACGGGGTCCTGATGACTATTGTGGAGTAAAAATTGGCTGACCCTAATAGTGGGAGAAAGATTGTTTACTAAAACCACGCTCTCCCCTAAGAGCACTATGGGTAGCACTACCCTAAGAGGAAGAGAATAACCTGTGTAGTGGTTGTTGTTGCTGGATATGTTGGCATTTCTTCTTAATATGCCCTAGTTACCCACATATATAGCATGTGTACAGACTATCACAGTCATTAGCAGATGACCATCTGCTGGCACTCTAGCTCGCACCAAATCCTCTCCTTTGGAACCTCTCCTGGTTTTTCTTCGTCATATTTCTCTTTTCTTTCTTCATTTTTTTGTTCTAAAAACCTCCATAGTTTGCATCATCCAGGACTATCTCCACTCTCTAGGCGGACTCAAAAATCTCTGAAAGATGGTCAATCAACATAGTGGCAACTGCTTGCTGCAGCTTCGACCTCAAACCTAACTGAAACTTTATCACTTGCCCTTGCTAAGAAATTCCACGTGAGTATGGTGGCAGCTTAAAGAACTTAGTGTGGTAGTCTATCATCGATCTCTAACCCTAAGTCAACTCATGGAAGGCTCTGGCCATCGACTTGTGATGACCGTGTGTAACACCTCTACTTTTTAAGTTGGATAATTCCGGGGTATTACCAAGGACGTATTCATTAGATTATAATTTATGGAAATTAATGTAATTAAAATAAATAATAAATTAATAGATAAAAAATATAATGTTTGAGATAAAGAATTTAGAAGAAGAAAT
Organism: Begonia loranthoides; assembly: GCA_022433065.1. NCBI lineage: Eukaryota > Viridiplantae > Streptophyta > Magnoliopsida > Cucurbitales > Begoniaceae > Begonia > Begonia loranthoides. The sequence continues at coordinate 29,656,406 of CM039471.1, read as the reverse complement.
TAAGAAATAATGGAGATTTAAGTGAGATTAAATTAGGAGGGGATTAATTAATTTTAAGTGGAGATTGGAGAAGTGAACCCGCTCAATTGAAGAACAAGTTCATGCGGTCAAGCTAGTCCAGTTCATAATTTAATTAATGAAAATGGTGAAAGATTAGGTTATTTTGGTTTTAAAAGAGAAGAAAACATGGAGAGAGAAAGAAAGGGACGATGATCGGGAGAGGGAGATGGAGACTGAGAGAGATGCGATCGGGCGAGATGGAGAAGAGAACGTGAAGGGGGCCTGGGAGCATGGCTGGCGATGTCGCGGGTGAGTCGACGTCGGGGGCTAGGACTCGCATTGAACTGCGGTGCGGGTTTGGTGTCGAAGGAATGCCTGAGCAACCAAACGAAGACCGAACTCCCATGAGCTGCGATTTTGTAGCACCAAACCATGGGGCTTGCGGCCGAGCAGAGTGTTGGCAAAGAGTAATTCTCTCTGGTGCTGCAATCTGGAGACTGAGTTAAGGGAGATGGCTTGGACAGGCTTAAGCTCTCGGGTGAGATGAGTGGCAGAGCTGTGGGTTGGACTTGCAGCTCACGGTCTTGTTGTTGCTTTGGGTCAGCCTTATTTGGTGAGCTTCATTTGGCTGTTTTCGTATTTGGTTTTTATTTTCAGATGAAGTTTGATTTTGTTGTTGGGTCTCTGCTTTTGGTCCTGCAAATGAGTTGCGAATCCATTGATTTAAGTTAGGAGGGAGTTCTGTAATGCTATTTAAAATGGATATACTCTATGTTATTGATTGACTTTTCCCTAAATGATATTGTTACGAAAATTAAGTTGTTAAGTTACAGGTTTTGATTCTGAATGTTAATTAGGAAAATATATAACTATTGGAACTGTTTGAGTGATGGTACGTTGGAATGCTTTGAGTTATGCTCTATGGGTTACTTCTGAAAACACAAACATTATGAATTTAGTCCTCTATTGGTTGAGGATTCATTGGTTATGTCTGCTGTTATAGAGTAAAATTGTAATGTCGGTTGTGGGGTTATAAAACACATGTTCTGGACAATTTGGGCTATGTTATATTCTGTTTAGGCGTAGGCATTGGAGAAGTACTTAGACTTTGTTCATGTTAGAATACGATTCTTTGATAAATTATAATGTTTTAATTGTGAAGGTATTGAAAAGAAGAAGAAGAATAACGATTAGATGCTGAAAGCGATAAAGAATTGAGGTAAGGATTGAGTAGAGTTTTGGCCGTCAAAGCCCTACCCACAAGTATTGTATGAATTGTTTAGCTTTTCCTTCATGTGCATTCTTGACTATTTTGTGCAATGTATTCTTTTGGTTGTGATTCTTGTTGAGTTGTTTAATTTCCTGTATATTTCCTATTACAAATGTTGAATTGAAATGCTTAGGAATGGAACAAATGATGAATGGAAAGTGATAGGATGATAAGATGTGCATGAATGAGTTATGAACTGCATAAGTTAGAAATTCAATTTTGTGAACTGTTTTTACTTGCTATAAATTCCTTGTGATGCTTATTGCTTTCCTTGGTTCTGGTTAGGAGCTATAAATGCTCTAGATTTAATTAGCATTAATTCATGTAGCATGATTCTCATTATATCAAATTGTGGAGCATGTTCTAATTGTGATTTGTTAGGTAGATTTCCATCTTATGATCTAATTAGTAGGTTATGTTCTCTTTTTATCGGAATGACATGTATAGATAGTTTAGTTTCGTATTTTGAAATCTAATGTAGTATTTTCTTGGTTCTAGTTAAGAAATTGAATTTGTATCTCTTATTACAAATGTTTATTGTAGAGAAATGTGATGAATGAATGATGAATGATGACGTTAAGTTGGAGGATAGAATGACGAAATGAAAGATGACATGATGTGCGCTTATGATCATTAATGAATAAAGACTTTAAATTCTATTGGTTATATGCTCTTGCTGTAGTTTCCTGCATAATTCACCTTGTTATTCGTTGTAGCTTCTTAATTGTTAATACTTCTTTATTTCCGTAAATCAAGCATGTGTAGATTAATTAGGATGGTTATAAGAGTATGTTTAGCATAATTAACTAAACCGAGCATATTTAATTAAATAGAACTCTTTGCATGTTTAATCAATTGGAAATAAATGCATGATCAATCAATTAGAATGAAATCTATCATTTGAGTTCCTTAAATAATCCGAACACGCTTAGTTAATTTAATAAATTTCCTATTACTTTCGAATGTATAAAATCAGTTTGTCATTTCATTTATAATTGATTATGGCTTTGGTTGATATCAATTCATTGAGCATGTTTCTAGTAGTATCAAGATATCATGCACGTTTTTTGTTAATTATGTTCGTTTATTAATCATGTTCTATTTTCTAGTGTTTGAACATAATTCCATGTAATTGTTAGTTAGACAAGCATGTATAATTCGTTAGTTTATCATGCACGTTTCTAGTATTTGTTTGAGAAGCATGTTTATATTCAATGTGGTTTGTGTTTTAGTTTGTGTTTTGTTTTGTTTAGAAGAGCATGTAAAGTTAGTCTTAATCTATTGTTGTCTGATGATAAATCAAGCATGTTATATGTCGCTTTCAATTCATTTCTATGTTTGTTTTCAATTAATGTTATTCTTGTTATTCGTAGTTTACTATTCGTGTTATTCTTGCTATTCATTGCTTAATTATTATTTTTTCTATATTATGTTTCATGCATCATGATAATAGAAATAAGTAGGGAGTGCCCCTCGGGGTGGTACTCACTTGCATGAGTGAAGAAAATGAAATGAATGAATGCAATGAACGATGATGAATGATGCAATGGGGGGTTGAAAGGGGAATGGGTAGTTCGGATCTAGTCCACATAAGGTTAGAAGCCGATCAAACTATTCCATCTAGTACATGTTCCTTCAACTTCCAACTTGATGTACGAGTAATGAACAAATGAATGAAACGTAATGGAAAGATTGATTTGGGGCGGACCCATTCCAAGTGAACTAAAGAGAGGCATGATCATAGTGCATATTCCCTTTTCTTACTAATCCTTTGGGCTTACAGTTTACTTGTGTTGTAGGTATATAGGTATGACGAGAAGAACGATGAACAAAACACAAAGCAGTCGATGAAAGGTTTACCTGGGCAGAGCTTGTGGTTGGTCAGGCTAAAGACGAGTAAAGTAATTTGTAAAACATAATGATTTACTTAGCATGTTTTAATTTGAAAGTTTTCGCTTCCGCTATGTTTTAAATAAATTATTATTGTTTCCGCTATGTTTTGATAAACGATTTTCATAACGAATGTAACGAATGGATTTTGACGATTTGGTTTTAGCACTCTGATTATGAAGGATTTTAGTTGTCTCGCAAAAATTTTAAATTTCAAGCATTTTTAAAAAGTTACGAAAAACCCGGTCGTCAAACTGCGGTGGTGGTACTATGCTTAGAACACCTCTATACAATCCTTCCACTCCATGGATTGTACATCAAAGCTGGATTGTATGGAGTTCCATTAGCTTGATGCCAACTTCTCCATGTATGAGTGACAATCCCCACCTAGTACTCCTCTAGAATCTAGAGTGCCTCAAAGTTCTTCTCCACTTTCTAGAGCCAATTCTGTGGTCCCATAGGATCTGCATCACCCACAAACACCGGCCGACTCAGTTTGGCAAACTCCTGGAAACAGGTCATGTTGGTCACAATAGGCTCTTGGACAACTTTACTACTGCTAGCTAGATTTTTCAATGCTTCCACCAATGCGGCTGTGGGATCAACACCGCTCTCTTAAGGTTGAACACATGAGTTTATCCTCCTTGACGGCATCTTGTCTATTCTGAGAAAGAAAAATTTCACTTGGTTAGAAAACTTGATTTGTGTATAGTTAATAAAAATCTAAAGTCTTAGTGTAAAGTCAGATTTTGTTTACACCATTAAGTTCTCGAGTGATCACTACTTAGGAGTTCAGAAACTTTCTAGCTTTGATACCATTAAATTCTGTCATGACCCAAATGTTAGCCAAATAGAATCATTGGGTCCGAGGACCCGATCCTTGAAGAGAAACCAATCGCCCAACCCAAGGATAGGCTGTCAGTTGAAGACTTTTATAATGAGTGCCACCTAAGAGATATGGACCTAAGTCCGTATAGTGATCACGAGAATAACAATGCATAAAAATAAATAATTCAAAATATAGTGAAACAAGTCCTACAAACAATTGGATGCACCTCAAGAGTCAATCACAAGAGCACGGGCCAAAAGACACACTAACCTTTTATTTAACTCTTCTTTGTAGAAGGAACATTTTATGATAATTTGGAAGGAGAACTAACTAAAAGAGACAAGGAACAATTGAGACATTTACTCAAATGGGAAGACAACATGGACACCTAAGGAACTTTTCACTCCAACAGTTAATCAGCCGTGTTTTTGGACAATTGAGAGCTTCAACATAAGAAAAGCCATTTCAGAGTATTTATGAGAATCTAAGAAGGTTGTAACATCCCGTATTTTTCTCTTTCTTTAAAATGCGTAAAATTTAAAATTTTCTTTTCGTAAATACATCAGAGTATCCTTTCTTTGAAAAACCCAATCGTTAAAACTCTTTACTTCCACTTTTATCAGTTTACTTTTATCTTTCTCAGTTTTCTTTCAGAAGTCATAACATTCTTTGTATAAAATGTAGAGGAATAAAAACAAAACATTAAATAGCAATAAATAAGTTAGAAAACTCTTTTTCAAATACTTTTCCTTTAACTTTTTAGCCCAGCCAGCTCCAAGATCCACCCGTGCAAATCCTTTATCAACTATCTTTAACCTGTTCATCTGTTTCTTGTTCGTACCTCCATCACAAGACCTAAACTAATGAGCCTAACGCTCAGTAAGTGATAAAATAAAATGCAATGCATGACCATACAATGCAATTTAAACCAGGAGTACATACATGACTAACACCGTGGGCCATGAGGAAGAATCTGTCAATTTACTGTAAACATATATATCATGGTCTTCCTCATGTCGTATGTACTCATTTGTTCCGAGAACGTTGGGGATTTTAGAATGGGAGACAACGAACACTCGATCCCATGTAACTCACCTACTTTTTTTAAAATTTTCTCTCTCTAAATATTCTCGTGCACTCTTCTTTTTCTGCCATGGGATGTCATTGTTTTCCCGAACCCCCACACGCCTATTTACATAGATTATTATGTCATACACTATGCACGTGGATTCATACAATCCTATATGCAATAAATGTCTAATAAACATATCATTAAAAGAACCTAACTCTAGTAAACACTAGCATGCAATCCTAACTCTTGCGATGTAGGGTCCGAAGACCAAAACACAATCAATATCATTACTTGGAGTCCATAGCATGTTTCTGTTTCTTCTATCTTCTTTGTACCTTTAAAACCATAACGACTATGCATTAATAACAATCCCCTAAATCTTAACATTTAATAAATCTCATTAGTCAATTCCATTTCCTAGCAACTTCATAATATCAATTCCATGACCTTAACAAATATAACAGAATAGCATAACCCACAATGTTGCTCATTCCATCAATGTGACATGATAAAGTAACTTTACAAAACCGAATATTATTTTATCAGAAAACTATATTTCCTACATTAGAGTAGAGAACCAGTTAATGTGCCTACGTTAATACGAAATGACCAAGTGAATACTTTATAAAGTCGTTGTCACATAACCTTATGCATTCAAGACTTATAGCCAACAACGACGTAATGTACATTATTCACTCTTCTCAGTTTAACCAATAAATCAAGTGGCAGAAACCAACATTAAACTATTACTTCACAATAAACAATCCCAACAAAAGCCAATGTTTCTTGACAACCTCTACGTAAATTAATCTATCAACAAGTCATTCTTAGCAATAAGCCATACAGAAGACAACTTCCCAAACAAGTATTGGTTCTGCCACATCAATCAAAGAAACAGATCATATATGCACTTTCTAGCAAGCATTAGACTTTCTAATTTATCCCTCAACAATAATTACCCAATATTTACAACAACTCCACTGTAATAAGATTAGATAGTGACCAAACGGAATAATAATACCCACACCATATAACAATAGTTTCTCAAAGTATATCACTTGGCAGAAACCAACTACGAACCAACCGAACACTCAACCAAGGTAGAGAATAAGATTTTCCATTAACAAAGTACAACAATTCACCACTACAGAGTATAATCCAAAGAACAGAGAACTCAATTCATTGCACAATTTCAAGGAGAGAACTTTACATTACCAGAAGACCAGAGAGAAAGCTCTCATTGACCCTTCACTCCTGCTTCTTCATCTTCTTACGCGGCCCTATTATTTCTTCCAAAAATCCAGCCTTCTTCATTACCCACAACCAGCCCATCCAACAAACAATCCATCATACAAACATTCATAACCAATTCCAAGGCTGAATTCAACATTCAAAATTAAAACAAATGAACTTACTGGGCACGGCAGTGGAGTATCCATGAATCATACTTGCGAAGTACCCAACACCCGAGAGGAACCTCCAATTTTCATACTCTGTCAACACACAGAACACGTCCTTGTTTGCTGTCATTTATAGCCAGAGACGTACACCGCTACACACACACACTTCATAAAAGGAGAATACACACTTCATAAAAGGAGAATGCCATGTGGAAGACTCGTATCCTGCCAGCCCAAAACACTGGACATGCCAGCTCATCGGTGAACCGACAGAACCGAACACCGAATAAGCCCCTTGGAAATCAAAGCCCACCTCCTCCATCAAATTTCACTGCCACCCATTTCGTCCATTCGTTGCCAGACAACACTAAATAATTAAAATTGAACAAAAATCTCACCTTGGCGGAGTTCGTCGATCTATCCTGTGAGTTTGCCGGACCCCGTCGAACAACTCCGTCAGTCGCAGTCACAGCAGCAGCTCGCCTCGTCGCCGACCACTATTCATTCACCGAACATCGCCTTGTCGCCAGAGATCATCATCACTCGTCACTCGCATCGCCCGATCTCCCTCCTGCTTTCTCTACCCTCTCTCTCTCTTCAAATGGCCGAAGGCCATTTAGCTTGCAAACCAAACCGAAGAAGCCGGTTTCTTTCCTTAATCACTTTAATAATTAATCCTTTATTTAATCTTATATGTTAATCCCACTTTATTTTAATTCCATTTAATTTATGTTCTTTAATTAATTCATTCCTTTACTTTTCATATATTAATTTAAATTAATCTCACACATTAATTAATCCAAGTTCCCAATTATGTTGGATCGAACCAAACCAAAATCGATTAAGTTCATATCTATCAATTACGTCATTAGTAATATCCCGATAACTTATTCGACTAATTCGAATATCTCCAATTATTTTCCAATTTATCATTTTGTAATTCCAATAAAAATTTGGGATATTACAAAGGTAGCATGGAATATTATTAATGAATTATTTGGAACAATTGAACGTGTTATTGATTGGCAATTTTTGGTGCTCTCGGCTAGCTAGTGGCCTAGAGCTTCTAGTTTGTATTTGTATTGTATGGTCTTTTTGGTCAGTTTCTTATTAGGGTATCCCTAATTTGAGGGGGTATATATACCCTCATTAAGGATTGTCTGAAAGTATTGAATTTTTAGTTAAGAACATTGTTCATTTTCTTTTTTGGTTCAATCCGAGTAGAGTTTGGTGTGAAAACTGGTTTCACTATTTCTTGTGAGTTTTTGGTGAATCTTTTTATTGCTGCTTCTTTCTCCAACTTTTCATTAGATGGACATCAATCGTAAAGGAGTTTAAAATTCACTGACCCCCAAGTTGTAGTGCCTTCACAAATTGGAAGCCATTGAAGTCGATAGGCATGATTTTGTGCCTAATCGGACCAACTTATGTCTTTCCATGCACAACTTCTGTTACAAAGCATTTCTGCCTCTGATTTTTTAAGGACATTTTTTTCTTGTACAAAGAGGCTTGTGGTCCAAATTTCACATCATTTGGAAGGTATTCGATCAAGTTATGATTTACACCATTGGGGCTCCGATTCTATAGTTAGGCACCTATTTGGGTCAATAGTACTTCAGATGGACTACAAGATCCATCCACAAAGACAAAGGCCTAAGGTCTCATCAACTTCTTCCTTTCCAACAATTTGGTAGGTAACTCATCAATGACCCAAATAGAAGAGCTTCAAATCATGAAGACCAAGGGAAGCCCATGCCTATTCTACTATGGAAATGAGCCTAAGAAGACAAGATAGAAGGGCAAGAAAGATCAAATGATATAAAGATATGGAAACCTTCCATAATTAGCCATATAAGTGAGCAAAGGAAGGCTGATTCTTGCATAAATTTGGCAACCATCCAAGTGGCCACACTTGATGAGAAAGTAGCAGCAAAAAAGACAACAAATCGTGTAGCCCAAGCCAACATGGAATAACTTAATAATCAATTTAGAAAGTTACCTAATTACTAGAATAGTAATTGACCTTGTAGGACCGAATATCTAAGTTGTTTTTTATTATGTTATGTCCTATTCTATTCTTTGTAATTGGCTATATAAAGCCACCTAGTATGAGTGTTTAGGACATTGAAGTTTGATTAATAAAAGTTTTTCTTTTCTTTTGAAATTGGAGTGATTCCTTTTTAAACACTTTGGTGAGTTGCATCCAAAGTCTCCTTGTATGTGTTGCATCACAAGATTGGGCTTACTTGTGAGTTGAGTAAGTTCTCTTGTTGTCATCCACATTTTTACTTCTTGAAGGTAGAGTGTGTGAAGAGGTTTCCAACTCTCATGAGGCGTTTCCATTGGGAAGACATCCATCCGGGACTGCAACTTGCACTACTTACTATTTCCAGCCATTAAATTTCTCTCAAGCATATTTCTAAATCCATGGTGTTTATACTCTCTCTCCCTTCCACTAGTGTATCAACCTCTTTGCGCATAACTTCTGATTCCAAATGTAATTTCTTCAAATTTTTGGAGGGCTACCTATTGACTCACAGAGGAGGACATGGTCCAAATTTCAAGGCATTTGGATGCCTTAAGACGTAGTTGTGACATCTACCATTTTGAGTCTGTTCTTACCATTTATAGTCGAGTGCATTGAGGAGTTGTCTATCATCACACATCAGTGGTGCATCATAGTTATAAGTTTATACATACCAAATAACATCCTCACTAGAAAATAAATCTAAAACACTCAAAACTAAACATGAAATAAATAGGGAGCTCCAACTCTAAATCCCTAGCTGCTCTTGCCTTAACCTAGAATGGGATGGGTACATTTAGGGTGGGTGACTAACTCAGTAAAGAATCTAGACTAGATGCAATGCATGCAAAAACATTCTCTCTCTTCCTTTAGAAAATCAATGTCGTACTTCTCATTTACCATACATAGATTTTACATCATTAAAACTCTTTATCATTTTATTTAACTGGCCCAACGTCGTTGATGAGGCTTTTGTCAAAACATGTTGTTTACATAGACAACTATACTTCGAAAATATGCCAACACCATTTCCCAAACTGAAAATGTCATTAGTGAAAAGGGTTGGTCACACAAGAACTCATCTAGCACTCATCATACAATAGATGGCCATCCATTGATAACAACGCCTCATGAGAGAGAAAAAGAAGATGGTACCCGCATCCGTAGACCAGGCGGCATACCCATCCTCGATATCAATAACAAATAAGGTTGTTGGCATTGTGTTTCTCCTCAACTAGCCACCTACTCTATCTAAGTTGACAAGGGTTTGTGGCTAGTAGAGCTATGAGCCATCTCGCCTCCCATCAATTGGAAAGATGCTAGGTGAGCAAACCCAACAATTGACAACCTCAAATCCGTATGACTAAACCCTAGCGATGTTTTGGGCTTGAAACCCAAGAAGCACGTTATTAGTGCCCTATCAACCTTTAGACTTCCTGGGTTTAAAATCCGAGGACATGTCACCAATGCCCTACCACGCTTTATGTGAGTACAAACAATAAATCTTCATAGAGCAAAAGATTGCACGGGATAGCCTCGTGATGTTTTATTGCCAAAAACTGCCTAAAGCTTCATCAGGATTCATCCTTCCAACATAATCACAAAATATCAACAAAACCATGCACGATAAAGTAAACGTGAGAAAACATACAAATACATAAAAACAGACATGCTGTTGAACAGTCCTCATCAGGTTTTCAAGTGTGGTATCCCACAAAATATTAATTTGAAAACATGATGCAATGCAATGCACAATGATATAGAAGTCCCTATCTTTTTAGCGTTCTCTCTTACTAATCGGAGCAACTACCTCCTCGGGAATCGTCTTAAAATTTCCAAATTTTTTTGAGCCTAAAAACATGTCAAAACACTACAATTCTCATCAAGGAATCATAAGGGATAGGTGGACCAATACTGGGACTAGGAACCTAATTGACGTGTAAACGACTCAAAACATGTGAAACAACACTATGCAAATGATCGAGAACAGTTATGCGGTTCACCAAGGATTAATTCTACACAATCTATCCATTTCGTGGTTGACCAAGAACAGTGTTTTGCTTAACCAACATTGTTGTGGTCGATCGGACCAGAATCAATGGTCGACTGTGCCTACAGTGACAGTCAACTGCAGTTGTTCACCAATACCACTTTTACTTGACTAGCATGTCACCCAAACAAAATCCCAAATTTCAACTTCAAAATTGTGGGGTGAAAACAAAGTTACTCGCCAATGGCCTTCACAAAAGTTGATGGCACGAGTGTCAAGAACCCAAATCCATCGTCAAATACTCCCAACTTGCTGGTTAGATCTCTCCCCTCTCCCATGTCTCTCTTCTCTATTAGTGATAATAGAAGAAAATCTTCTTCTTCTTTTATTATATTTATTTGGGAAATTAACAAACCAACCATTGTGCTTTAGCGTCAATGACAAGTCAACAACTAAACAATTTTTGCTAATAACTTAACAACTGAACTATGAGAAATGGAAGACGCAAATATCACCATTACCTGTTGAAATACACATTACCGTGAAAATGATGTCGAAACATTACTCTCTACAAATTCTAATTCTACTTTAGTTTTATGCTAAAATCACAATAATTGAAGCAATATTACTGCGAAGATGATTCTAACAAGCTCCGTTATGGGTCTTCTCATCGTCGTAAATAATTCTCATGTTATCAGTTTTCCAAACATGTTGTCGTCGTCGAAAACAATTCCCTTCTCTCAATTTCATCGTCGAGTTCTCATCACCATCTTCTCTTTCGTCTTTCTGTTTGATCGTTGTCATCTAGTGCTCATCACTTTTTGATGGAGTACAAGGTCCAATCATAAGAGCAAAGGTACAAAGGCTCATTAACACCTATCTCTCTAACTATTTGGAAGGTGGCTTAATCATGGACCAAATGGAGGACCTTCCAACCCATGAAGACCAAGGGAAGTCCATCCACTTATTGCTATGGAAAGAAGCCCAATAAGACAATCTTGGAGGGCAAGGAAGGGTAAAGAAAAAAGAGATATGGAAACATTCCATAATCGACCATACAAGTGGACAAAGGATAGTCGATTCTTGCCAAGATTTGGCAACTATCCAAGTGGCCAAACTTAAAGAGTAAGTAGCTGCCTGAAAACCACCAAATCATTGAGCCCAATCCAATAAGGAATAATTTAATAATCACTTTAGAAAGTTGCCAAATTACTAGTATAGTAATCGGACATATAGGACAGAATAACTATGTTGTTTCCTTTATTGTTGTTTCTTATTCTATGCTTTGTAATTTGTTTTATAAAACCACCTAGTATATATGTTAAAGACATTGAAGTTTGATTACTAAAAGCTTTTGCTTTCTTTTGAAATTGTAGTGATTCCCTTTTCAACACTTGAGTGAGTTGCACCCAAAGTCATCCTTGTGTGTGTTGCATCGTAATATTGGGCATACTTGGAGTTAAGTAAGTTCACTTATTGGGATCCACATTCTTTCTCTTTGGAGGAAGGGTGTACGAGGAGGTTTTCAACCATCAAGAAGGTTTTCATCCACAAAGTCATCCATACGGGAGTTGCAAGCTACACTACTTACTATTTCTGGCGACTCAAGCTCTCTCAAGCATATTTCTTAATATATGGTGGTTATTTCCATTATTCTTGAAGAAGTTCTTTTTTTATTCATCAAAAGGAGACGTGTCTCAAATTTCAAGTCAAAGGCTTCTGAAACGTGGGGGTTATTAGCTTCCAAAGTCAAACCTTCCATAAAGATGTTTACGATAATTTAAGGTAACTCTTGACCGGTCGATCACCTTCACAGAAGCTGATCGATCGCTCGCCAAATCACTAGCCACTGTATTATTTCTGCACATTGATGATCAACCACCCCATCCGCCTGCAAATCTCTAGCTAATCAAAATCACTAATTCCCAGTCGATCTCTGCCTGTGCTATTTGCTCTTGATCGACCACCTCTCCAGCTCTTCAAGCATCCGGTTGATCAACACTTTCGTCAATTTTCATCAACATCAAACACATACAAGTCATATTCTTTATCCTCCTTCTGGTGGTGCATCACTTTTTTTAGAGGAAGTAGTCTTTCTTCTGCAGAAAGTATTTTTTCCGCTGTGGAAAGTAATCTTTCCTCCGCGGAAAATATTCTTTTCGTGGTGTAACAAAATCTTTCCCAAAATGGAAGGACAACGTTTCACAGCGGAATGATGTCTTTCGACAATAGAACGTCGTCATTCCCTAATGAAATGTAATCTTTTCGCATGTAAAACGTTGTTGTTCAGCGCAAAAAGTAATATTTTAAAACTTTTTAGTGGAAAGACAACGTTTCGCCATGGAAAGACAATGTTCCACATTGGAACATCAACGTTTTTTAACAAAAAACATAACTGCGATGTTTACGTCATCGATTTCTCATAGTTTAGTGTTTAAGTTGTTAGCACTACAAAGTCTAGTGGTTGATTTTTTAATTTCCCTATTTATTTATTTTTAATTTGTTTGATAAATAAAATATATATCAAATATATTTTATATACTAAATAAATCAAATCAAAATATTGATTCAAATTCTGATTCATTCCAAATGTTAACCAACAATGATTCTTTAGCCAAATAATCTACCAAATCCATTTTCTCAAAGTAATACCAAATTTTACCAATTTTGACAGTTTGATCGAAAATTCACATGTTGCCACTACGCGACAAATCGAATCAACTTTTAAACCCCTTGACCGAAAATTATGTGAAAAATTAACACGTGGAATTTATTATTATAAAATTCAAGGGCTTTACAATATTCTTGTTAGAAATACTTTTAAACTTAAACACATTATATCAAACTTGTTCAACATCAGTTTCTCGATTTCTCTTCACAAAACATTTTTATCTTGAAAAATTCAATTTTTTAGTATACTAATCATATTCATATAATTCTTGGGTCCAAATCTTCCTTGAGATGTCTATTATAAAAAATGAAAATATTTTTGAAATTGTACTTCATTAGTGTATGCAACCAGCTTATAATTTGAAACTGTACAAACTATTAATGAACATGCTTAGCTTTTTGAGCTTTCATTTCATGCTTAACATCCATAACTCTTGAACTACTTCCCCATATAATTTAAACATAGTAACAAAATCAAAATCATACTTCGAAATGCAAATGACCCATTATTACATAAAAACCCAATTTCTTAACGTCCTTCACTTTACAGCCAACTTAAAAAAACTCATTAGTATTAATAGCAAAGCTCAACTTACCTTGTGGGGAAAATAGAGAGTCTTCCTACTCAGTTCTCATCGGCGAGAACAATGAGAGTCTCCTCATCAATTAACCTCTCTTTATAGCGTGAAGGGAAAGAGAAAAAAGGTGGTGATTGAACCAATAGGTTATTAGTTTTAGCTTCATTCCCACATTCTTCTTTGGATACCATAATCTACCTACGTTCAAAATTGCAGATGTAATCATGCAGTTTTTGACACTTTATGTAATACCCAAACTTTTTGTACGAATAATTTTAATTAGGAAATGAGACTTTTGGAATTTAATAGAAAATATTTAATGTCACAAATTTGGAAATTTTACATATTGAGCATTTTAGGATTCTATTTTAAATTATAAAGTAAATAAATAAATAAATTATTAAGAAGATTTTAATATAAGGCAAATGTCCAAGGAATGAAACACAATCACGATGACTAAACTAGAAAGGAATTTTGTCATTTCGTGTGGAAAATTTATGCAGCAAACAAATGGAGGAACAGATGCCGTGGAAACAGTTAGATGAGGATTAAGAACTACTGTAATATCTAGAATTTTATTGTACAAATTGTCAAAAGTTTATGTTTAAGTACCAATTAAGCATGAAAGTTGATATGTGATTACTAAGGGTAAGGATTAATTGATATTAAGGATGAAGTAGTGAAAACAATGATGGATTAAAGGATTGAGGGATTTTGTTTAATAAGTGTAACTTTTGAATTGGGAGAGGTCGTTCACATACGTAAACAAAAGTTTGGACTACACGACCGAAATCAAGCTTTATGGCTCTCGGGTAGATTTACGATCGCCTAGAATTATATTTGTGGTCTACCGGATTTGTGACAAACTGTAGCTTGTGGCTCTCCGGTAGATTTACGGTCACAAGGAATTGAATTTGTGGTGGACTAGAGTTATGATAAAAGGCAATAGTTGAGTCTAAGGTAGGTTTGCGATTCACCAGAAATGAAGAAGTGGTCGACCAAAAATGCAAAGGGTTGTTTGAATTAAGATTCCATGTCATGTTTTAATTGGAGGAAAAGTGGTTAGTCAACATTTAAATGCTACAAGGAGAAGACACCTCTTCACCAGCTAAGTTCTTGTTGATTTAAGGGTCATTTGCTCTGAAATTTAAGACAAAAAAATCATGAGAGAGAAAAATGAAGAGAGAACTGCTTAGGCAGAAGGAATTCTCAGAGAAGGTGCTCCCTGCCCTAACCTCTTTGAAGGTAAGAATAACTCTTTCTATGATATTAGAAAACTTTATTGTATGTATGTGAGAGTTTATTAGAGGAAAGTTATAAAAAGCATGAAAAATGGTAGAATTGCATAGTTTTGATGTGTGGACATTAGAGATTATCTTAATGACCTTGTAAGTTAATGAGGAATTATTATGCGATAAGGGATATCTGTAATATCCAGAAATTCCTTGTTTTCTTAATGTAAAATTATGTATGAAATATATTTTGATAATGGTGACACGTTTAGTGATAATGATATTTGAATGATTGTTAGGATTGTTGTTTGCTGAAATTATGTTAAATGAAGTGGTTTTTGTGAAGGATTGTGTTATGGCTTAAGGAGGACTGAAATTTTCAATGGTTAAGGATATTTTCATTCATGTGTGGTCCACCAAAATGTTGGTTGATCGACCGGACTTGAACAAATAAAAATTGGGATGCTCATGGTTTGTTTTGCGGCCAACCAAAAATATGTGGTGGTTGACCAAAAACAGGCTAGATTTAAATCGTGATTCTCAAGCGATTTTGCAGTCAATCAACAAGAAGAAATTGGATGACAGGCATCAAAATGAAATGCAATATTTAAGTCTCGGATAGATTTACGGTTGAACAACAATTTACAAGTGGTCAACCGGTAAGATGAAAGGTCACAAAAATGAAGTTTTGATTGGCTTGATAAGGGGGTGCCTTACCTGGTCACGACCAAAAAGGCAGCACCTCCTGCTTGTGGCTAGTGAAGGTATGCTTAAGTTGTAACACCCCTTTTTGTAACCTTATTTTGTAGTAAATTCTTGTAATATATCTATATATATTTTATTCTTATTAAAAATCACCATTTAAAATTTGAACCATACATTTCAAAGAAATCATTACAGCAGCAGACTTTATCAATAAAAATATATTTCTTACCAAAAACCCAAGTTTTAAAAGTCATTTACAAAATAAGTAATAGACCTCTACTTAGCATAAAGAATCCAAGTACAAAATAAGATTGACATAAAACTGTTATCAAAAGTGGGTTGACACACTTAACCCATGAGTTGTGATCCACATACCCAACAACAACCAAGTCTTTAACATGGTGGACTTCCTCAACGTGAACATTGCATTTGCCTTTTCATTCATAATATTCATACCCACAATGCAAGGTTTATCTATAAGTCTAAGATTTAGCAACTAATGCATGTGACCATGACCATGACATGTCGTGACATAAATTTCATCTTTTATTTCTTTCTTTTCTTTCTCTTTTTCTTTCTTTTCTTTCATTTCTTTCTTTCCTCGGGTATGAGTAGGCACGACAGTGGCCACACACCACGACCCTCATCTCTATGGGAGACATGCATCCTCTATGTGGGACTCCTCAGTTAACTGCTATGCAATTCATGCAAAAAGACCTAGCAACCCTCCATGCAAGTTAGCCGTAACCTCATTGTAGTAAGCTAAAGAGTTAATGACTCACCGGTCATCTCCTATGGGACAGCCTATCCTCCTTACCCATTTATGTACATTTTATCATCTTTTATCTTTCTTAAATGAAGTCTCATGCATGAACATGCCATCATAATGAAACATGAATATATCCACATGGTCAACAGTACATATCCTCAAAATGACATCACAATGTTGAATAAATGTGTCCAGAACATATGCAATAATTAAGATAGCAGCAGTAACAAATCCTCAACATACGCAATAGTTAAAGAAAAACAACAACAAATGCTCAAGGAAAAAACATCACCCATCACCTATAAAACTAAACCTCAACTTCATGAGTATTTGCGAATAGAACAGAACATCGGTCAATATTTAACAGTAAACCGCACCCATTGATGTGCCCCAGGGTCCAATCACTCGGGCTCGAGCCAAGAAGCTTATCTCTTTGCTAACTTGTTTTAATTTTGCAGGTAATATCAAAGTTTGGGATTCTTTAGAGGAAACATCTCACGATGACAAGGGAGTTCCTTTTCACGTTATCACATAGGTGCATTCACCACCGAATGGATAACTCGTTATTCCGCCTCGAAGGTTCCATGAAGTGTTGAAGGTTCAAAGAGAATTATTAACATTTGGTTACCATATTTGTTGATTTAGAAATAGACATGTTTTTGGAAATTTTAATTGGTTTCTTTATGTTGTTTTTGTCATTTGTTAAGTGTTTGAGTTTTCACGTTAAGGTTATTTTGGTCTTTTGGCATTATTTTTGTAAACACTAAGGGTTTATATACCCTCTTTTGGAATGAGAAGGCACTTTTGATAAAAGTGAAAACCTAGCTCTTTTCCTTGGGGGAGAAAACCTACGGCAACCCCTCCCTCATCGCCGATTCATCCATAGCCCGAGCTCGGCCATCTTGAAGCTTCTTGGCAGAGTTGGAAGGGTTACTATCTCCTCTAATACTTCCCTTTCAAGGTGTTGATTGTGGTGTGGAGATGGAAGAAGATCTTCAAACCCTTGGAGAGTGCTTACTATCGAGTCAAGCCATTTTAGTCGCCCCTCTCACTTAGGAGGTTCGCGGACTCCATGGTTCTTCTTGGTTTTCTTGAAGTTTCTTTCAAGTATTTCTTGGTCTTTCTTGTTCTATCCTACTCTTAACAGGTTGGTACTATCTTATTTGGTGATTATAATTGAAGGTTTTATGTCAAGATTGATTCTTTAATGGATTACTTGATTATCGCAAATCTGCCTTTTGATTTGTTGCTGTTGGAGCTTTGCGAGTGTGACTGTATTTTGAAGGCCTTACGAATGTCCTATTGAGTTTGTTCCTTCTGCTAATTTGTTCTACAATTAGTCAAGCTAATCCCCTCTAAATTTGGTAATCATTGGATCTATGCAAGGCGAGATATTTCCGTTTGAATTCTGGTTGTCAAATCTGTTCGGGTGAAACCCTAGATTTTGGTGTTGTATTGTTTCGATCATAACTAGAGATTGCACTGGATTTTTGATATGATTTGCCTAGTTGTGTTATTTTAGTGACCTCCAAAAGCCAGCTGTTGTTCACGTTTGGATTGGGAGATAAATCAGTTTGAAGTTGCAAGTTCAGATTATTATAGTTTTGGTGGCCGATTTTCTAACAAGTGCTCTGGTGTTCCTTAGAGCATATCACCCATCTTCATGCAACTATAAATCCTATAACCAAACATCATCTATCATAACTAATAGAACAACACTAACATTGAAGTTACTTCATGGTTCATCAAACATAAAATATTCTCAGCACAAAAACTACAATCCTCGAGCCATCAGAAAACAGTGAGCATAAAATAAATACAACCAAGAAAGCACAAATCCTCAAGATTTATCATCAACAACACCAAAACGGAACCCAAAATAGTAGTGACAAACTAAACTCACTAACGCCTTGCATTGTAGACTGTGAGGCCACTCATAAGCAAGAATTACTTATAGTGAGTTTAAATAGAGAAACTGTCCAGCCATGGAAAAATAAATCTTCCTGTAGCTAGTCTCTTCTCCCAAAAGCTTGTCCTTTTTGCTGGAGCTCACTTGAAATAGCTTCGCATAAAACTATGATAGCCATCCAAAATAAACAGTTCCCGATCTCTGCCAAAATTTCATTTTTATACTCATGGGTTAGAGCACAAAAACCACCGTTTACGGAAGCGTTTGCATTTGTGGATAGGTATGCTTAAGCTCGACCCAGGTCTTTCCCAACCACCCAAGTCTAAGCGGCATCGTTTCCATCAAATTTACAAGCTAAAACGACAATTACCCACCAAGCCCGCACGTTTTCTTCAATAGAATGACACCATTCATCTTATAGCATGGCCGTGGTTTCCCTTCTACAAGGAATCTTTTGACACTGCTGAAGCATCTTTCCTCGCATTGTATGTTCTACATTAAATCACGCTTCCATCTGAGGGGCAACATCCAACCCATTTCTTAAAATCATTTATGCAGATAAATTCTATTACACAAACTACATCCAACGGCTGGTGTTTCATCCGCTAATCACTTCTTTGATCAAACGATCAACCGTTCTCTCAAAGGAATCTTTCTTTCCATGGGTGCATATTCTCCTATGATCTGACAATTGATGAATCACTTGATGCTCTCATCCAAAGGCTAACAACTTGTCTGCCTATTCCAACCTATCCTCTCGCAACTCAAGTTGTCCAACGATGTAGTTTCCTTCACAATGGACCCCCTTCATGGTTCAACCTCACCTTTTCCACCCAATCAACTCCTAAGTATTTTTCCTTCACCATAATCAACTCACCCGGCCATGAAATATCTTAAGTCACTAAATTGCTATCTAAATTCTTAAATCATCCTTTTTTAATCAATAAACTTTGAAATAATATATCTCACCAATAAAATTAACCCATAAATATTCATGGCGCCATATAACATACTTAAATATTATAAATACGCTCAAAAGGAAATTTCGGTCATTACATAAGTACTCAACAAGCTTGAGGAAAACAAAAATTTCATAATTGTTAAGAAAGGAATCCCTTAAGAGCTCTCAAGGGCATTCTTCATTCCTTTTTCTCATAAATTTGAAGTTACTATGGGTGTTCTTTATAATTCGTATGAATTATATGAAGTTGTAGCAGTTGTAATGGAGGAAAGAAGTAAAAGATGAAGAAAAAAGGTTAAATCGGCTGATTAGGACATTTGATGTTTGTTGTCTATCTTCTTGAAACGTTTAAGTAAAACCAACTAGACATATTGTTAAGGGCATCTTGAGGAGGAAATAGGTTATGAAATTAATGGATTTGATTAAGTATGGAGGAAGTTACGAATGATCAAACATTAGTGAAAAATTGGAAAAAAAAAACCCTAGAGTGTATGTATATTGGATTGAAGCTCTAAAATGTGTTGTTGTTATCACATCGTGTAATGGACACTAAATGGATAGGTAATATGCACAATAATGGTGAAGGTTTTGTATATTCAAAATTATGCATACTTTGGTGTTATGTGCATAGAATAGTTATTGATGAAAATTTTATTAATTTTGAAGGTATTGTTAGAAGATAACTGTAATGTCCCTTTTTTATAAAACCTATTTTCTCAAAATAAGTTGTCATATTTATTTGTTAATATTATTTAAAAACTGTCACAATGAAAATCATGCCGCAAAAATTCTTTTTGAGGTAAAGCATGTCTCTAAAAGCAACTACTAAACCATGTATTTAAGAAAATCTTTGCAGCAGAAGACTTTAAGAATTCAAATACATTTCTTGTCAAAGCTCAAGTTTTTAACAGTCCTTTACGAATCCGTAAAAATATTCACTCCATAAAATAGTAAGAGAGATCATGGAATTACCCAACAATCACCAAGTCTTCATCATGAGCAAGCTCCCTCAATGTGACCTCGCATTTACAATTTCTTCTGTAATATTCATACCTACAATGCAAGGTGTATCTATAAGTCTAAGACTTAGCAAGTAATGCATGTGACCATGAACATGAATGGTGTGACACTTAATTTTCTTTCTTTTCATGTTTTTCATTCTCTTTCCTTTTTCTTTCACTTTTCGAATGTCAGTAGGCTCAACAATGGAGACACACACCACTTTTCTCCACACTTTTGGGAGGTCTCCATCCTTTTGGGAGACAGACTCCACCCTTTTGGGAGTCCTCCGTTAGTTACTGTGCATTTAATGTAGAACGACCTAACGGCCCTAGTGCCCATTAGCCCCAAGTTACGCAGGTAACAAACTAATGGGCTAATGTCCCACCAACCTACCCTCATTTTATCTTTCTTAAATGCAATATCATGCATGAACATATATCATAATGCAACATGAACATTCCCACATCATATGCAACTATCAAACCATAGTAACAACAAATCTTTCACATGCCCAACAATTTAAAGAAAACAACAATAGTAAGTTTTCCAAGGACAGAAGCAGTGCATCAACTAAACAGGAAAAAGTCAACAATCTTATTATATATTTTCAAGCCATCAAGCAGTAAGTGAAAATAATCAACAAAAACCAATCGATAGTTTTTCATCCTCGACAATGGCCTTCAAAGCAGTAAGTGAAATAAACAATATAACCCAAGTCAATATTTTGTTATCCTCAACTGTGTTTATCAAACCAGTAGAAGGGATCAACTACAAAGTTGAATCAATAGAGCATAATCCACAACATTTGCCTATCACAACCGTAAACAAAACAGAGAACAACAAACCTAAATCTAAAAAGCACTATTCTTAATAGTATCCATAAAATAGTAAGCAAAATAGAGAACCAAAATCCAGTCAACATAATAGATATTCATCAACGTCTAGTGGATAGTATCCAAAATGCCAAACCGAACTTAAAATAATAGAGCAATAGCTCTCAATAATGGCTATCAGCAGAAACCACAGTAAAGGACAGAACCTAAATCCGTAAAACATTATTCCTCAACAATGTCTATTAGACAGAAATCAAAATAAAGAACGGAACCTAAATTAGCAAAACAATATTTCTCAACAGTGTCTCTCGGGCAGAAACCAAACCAAAGAATAGGACCTTAATCCGCAGAGCAACATTTTCTCACAATGTCTATTGAGCAGAACCAAAATAAAGAACCAAACTCAAACCAACAGAGCAATAGTTTCAAAGTGTATTTCAGTCATTAACCGAAGTAAAGAACTGACTCAATCAATAGAGTATTTAGTCCTCAACAATTATCCATCAACAAAGTAAGTGAAATAGAGAACGAGAATCTGCATAACACCTTGCACTATAGGGCGGAGAGGCCAAAACACATTCAGCATTTACTTACCTCTAATCATCATGGAAGGAAATTTCTCAATCACTTGTCTCCCTCTCTTGCCTCTGAAGACCCGATCCCCTTCTAAATGTCGCCAACAGGTTACCACAGTCACCCATTTAGAACTCCCTTCTTGCCTCGCAAAACCTTCGCCTCTTAAACTATAACGACCCGATTTTTCGTATATCATTAAAATGCGTAAATTTTGAAATTTTTCTTTTTAAAACAAATCAAAGTGTGATACTAAAACCAGACCGCTACTAACTCTTTTCTTAAAACTTGATATGAAAAACCCTTTGATAAAATGTGCGGAAGCGTAAATAATAAAATGAAACCATCTGTTTAAAACCTTGCGGAAGTGTAAAGAAGTCGTTCAAGAAGGAAATACTAAACAATTTAAACACTACATCTAACAAAAAAAAAAACTTGACAATTAAACATCGTTGATTTACAACCGTTTACTCAACTTTTTCTTTGCCTAGTCAGCCCGAGTCTCGTGCGTGCGAAATCATCCATCCTTGCTTCATTATGTGTTTATCATCTACTTCTTATCTGTTCGTCGTTGTACCTACACAACAAGTAAGGACATGAGCTTACGCCCAATAAGGAAATGGGGGAAAAACAATTATGCATATCTCTCTTTAGTTCTTCTTGAAATGGGGGCCACCCAAACCAATTCTTTTTATTATGTTCGTTCTTTACTCGTACGTGCTGGAGATAGGAGCGGTCTAAGGGGATGGAATCTGCCCTCCAACTCCCTTTTTTGTCCCTTTCTGGCATATCTCGCCTTCAAGGTTCCTCCCCTTCCAGCGTATCCCGCCTTCAGAGTTTCTTCCCTTCTGGCGTATCTCGCCGGAGGGTTTCTTTGGTGATGGACGTATCCCGCCCATCCCGAACATTCTTTTCTTAGCATTCGTCCCCTTTCTGACGTATCCCGCCTTCAAGGGTCCTCCTGATTTGCTCCAAAAATCACAAGGAGCACTTGATAGAAATCGACTACAATAATCTGTAATAATCTGACCAGAAAACTTCAAACAGAAATAACTCCTAATCCAGACGTGAGCAACAGCTGCATTTTGGAGGTCACCATAACAACACATTCATAAACATCATATCAAAATTCCAGCTCAAAAACCACTCGGAAACTCAAGTTATGGCAGAAACAAAACAGCTACAAACTTAGGGTTTCACCTAAACAGATTTGATCTCCTAAATTAAAAAGGAAAGAACTTCACTTGCATATGTCCAAATAACGTCGAATTTGGAGGGGAATATCTTGACTAATTATAGAATAAACCTGCCAAAAAGGAGAATAAAAGGACGTGCTCAAGATGACCAAATACAATCAGAATCACAAGAATCCAGCAAGGAATAAATTGGGACAGTTTCATCGACTAGCATTCAATCTTCCACAAAATCGTTTTAAGCCTAATATTTAAACTATACTCAACATCCACTATCCATACACCAATGCTAGAACCAAAATAGAACAAGAATTCAAGAACCACTTAAAGAAAATTGCAAGAAAACCAAAAGAAAATCCCAAGAGTCTGCGGGCCTCCAAAGTGAGAGGGGCGACATTCAATCAGCTTGACCGGTTAGGGAAGCACTCTCCAAGGGCTTGAAAACTTCTTTTATCACCACACCACCGTCAACACCACGAAGGAGAAGTATTGGAGGTGATAGAAAGCCTTCCAACTCGGCCAAGAAGCTTTCAAGAAACCGAGTTTGGGCTATGGATGAATTGGCGATGGAGGGGGGGTGCCGCGGGTTCTCTCCACAAAAGGAAGCAACTAGGTTTTTTTTTTAATTCAACAAAAGTCCCTTCTGCCTTCCACAGAGGGCTTTAACCCTATGTATCTTGCAACAAATGCCAAAGACTAAAATAACCCTGACTTAAGAAATTAGACATGACTAACACAGGATCAATAGTCCAAGTGGGATTTTGGACTCTGTAAAAGGGACATATGACATAGCAAACAAAAACAAAATAAAACGCCCAATAAATCGTTGGAAAGCTCTGGCTGTTGGCTACAATTTTTATGAAGGACCAAAGTTGAAAAAAGTTGTCCTGATTGTCAAAAATGCACTTGAACAACCGGAGGTCAGATTCTCAGCGGAAAAGAGAAGCCCACAATATTCTTCAAAGATTGTAAGACCTCCACTAGCCCAAATGTGCCAACTCCTCTTGTTTAATTGATCCTAAAACTCTCCTCCAAGTTATCTAGAGGAGAAATACCTATAAAATAAATCTACCAAAATCCCATAAATCAGCTTGCAGTTGAAATTATAATTCTAATTAACATTTAAATGTGCTTAGGAATTTAACACATGCATGGTATTATCAACTCACAGAATAACTTATCTTAGTTAATAAATCAAGCATGGTGGTCTAGGTAATAAGTAAGCATGGCATAACCGAGTTAATTTAACATGCTAATAATTGCGATTTAAGTAAACATGCTAGCAATGGCAAGATCTACATATACATGGATCAATAAGAATGGCAAGAGCAATATATCATTGATGAAGGAATACCAATTTATAATTTACGCATGGAAAGAGATTTAAGATGGACAATATGTAAAAGCAAGGAACATAACAAATAAAGGAACTCTTGGCTCATTTGACTCATTCATGCTCCTCATTATTCACCTGCTCATCATTCTACTACACTTATCGTTCTACCCTTATGTCATTCAAACGTTAAGCATTCATCGCAACCACAAACAAAGCTACGCAATAACAAGGAAACACCATTCACATAAAGCATTAGTAAAGGGGAATCAACTAACACTATCAACAAAGGAAGTTCAATGACAGTGAATCATTCAAGGAAAACCGACAATACTCACGCACACACACTTGTGGTGTAGGGCCTCCAAATGGCCAAGACACACCCAATTTTCTTACCTCAATTCTTTAATGTAGGTTGGCGCTACATTCTTATCCTCTTCCTTTTTCTGACACTAGAGTCACCCGAGAGCAACCCTCAGCTCTCCATCCTTCCTTGACCCTTCTCTGCCTCGATTCTACTCTCTCAGCCATTCTCTGGAGCTCTTGGCCATTCCCTTCTAGCAAATCTGCTTCTCTCTCTCTGCCTCTTCTCCTATGTATATCGAACTAAAGAGGAGACACTCTCTGGAGACAGAGAGCGACATTACCTAGCATGCCCCACAATCTCACTGCCAAGCTTCATAGTGTGTTCCCCATGCTAATTCCACGCTGGAAAGGTTGTCTGCATAGCAGACAATACTTCACTCGAACCGGTTAGAATTTGACTCGTTGCCCTCCTTGAAATCCGACGAGACGCCGAAATCACCACTGCCGACTGAAAGTAGCACCACAACACCTCCAATCGACTACTAAATCAGAAGAAATGCAAAGGAGGAGGAAAAACCCGATCAACCATACCTCAATCGTTGCTGGAACACCATGTAGTGGGAGCTCTGATCCTAAGCTACACAGAATTTCCTGAGCCCTAAATTGGACCCCTGCTCACCGTTCACTCACACACCGCTGAACGACGCGCATGACCGGAGTCCAAGCCGTCGTCGCCTCCTTCACTTGTCGCGTCTCCCTCACCCCGCATTTCTCTCTTCTCTCCCGCTCTCTTACTTTCTTCTCCGCGACATAACAAATGGCCAAAGGCCTTTTGTTCTGTTTAACCCACTGGACCGGTTCACCCTAGAACCGGTTCAGTTAACCAATGCATCCCCCTTTTAAATCTTTTATCGATTTTTAATTCATTACTTCCATTTATTTAGTCTAAATTTGTATATAAATATTTGTGGGTTAAATATTCGTATTGAATATTATTCGACCCAAATTCTAACTCCTGACTTATTCCCAATATTGTTTAAAAGATTATTAGAGGTCCAGTTTAAATTTCTCAATTCCATTTCCTCAATTGATTTTCATCCATTAAACCTCCAATAAATTCTCTTAAATTATAACCAAACGGTTACGT
The DNA here is from genome assembly GCA_022433065.1 of Begonia loranthoides. NCBI lineage: Eukaryota > Viridiplantae > Streptophyta > Magnoliopsida > Cucurbitales > Begoniaceae > Begonia > Begonia loranthoides. Next base: position 29,630,718 of record CM039471.1, on the reverse strand, counting down.
CCTTGGTAATACCCCTATAATATCCGATAAATCCAAATACCCTAAATTAATTTCCAATTATTCTTAATAAATTCTGATATAAAAAGTCGGGGTGTTACATAAACCCTCTTTTAGGGCGCTCTCCCAATTCGCCTCGTGGTTCAACAAGTAACTCGGTAAAGTTCCCACTCGTCCGCCCAATGATGTCGTCCTCTGTCTATTTCCCTCAACATTCCCGCTCCTTTCACTAACTTCTTTCCATAGCTATTTTTCTCTCCAAATCCCCTTATTTCCCAACAATTGTCAATAACCCGTATATTCCCTTAATTCCCCTTCTAATAATCATCAAATAAAATCCAACACTTCTTCCAATTTTAATTGTTATAATCCCACAATATTTTTCTAAAATATCTCTTATCTTTCCCTTACAACTTATTCTTCCTATGCCAATAATAATCCTACCATAAAATCCCATAAATTCCTTTTAAATCTCCATAACCATAAGATCATATAGCCTACTAATGGAGCGATTCGATAATTATTAAATATTCTGAATGACATCTTTAATCATTTTAAAATTCATCCAAAAGGAATTTGGTCATTACAATAACCCTTAGTGATGGACTACATTAAAGACCTAAGGTAAGAGATATGCATGTCTTTGGCTATTGTGGTCTACATCACAGGATATTAACCTTGTTTTGTTTTGATGATATTGTTTATTGTATTGTTTATGGTAGAATGTAAGAATAACGTTTGTTAAGTGTAATGTACTGAAAAGTTTGGGATTGATGGTTGAATAAAATGCATACATGTCATGCATCATGATTTAGGAAAAGTATGAAATTGTTTACATGCATATATATTGTCAATGAAAATTTAAATGGACTGAATAAACATAAATAGGCATTGGAGGTTGGGGGTTTAGTGACGGTCTTGCTTAGGAGAACTACATGATGATGTATCTCTTCCCTGGTCGGGATTGAGTGATGGTTCTGCCTAAGATGTATCTTTTTCCTTGGACTGATAATCTCCAACTTCTAGACTATTACATGGCTGTAATTAATGGAATGAAAGGAAATGCCATTTTCTTTGGTAATAATGCATAACATGAGCATTACATTATCTTCATTAATTTTATCTCTTATTGAGCATTAGTCTCATAGGTAAATCTCATCATGTAGGTGCGGAGTTTGATGAAACTAAAACAAATATAGAGTGGTAGCACAGACTACAGAGGAAGGAGCATAGCTACGTCAAGCACTTATGTTACTCGGTACTTTTTGACCAATGGGCTATGACTCATCTAATTCTGGAAAACTATTTTATTTGTGATGTATAAACTTTAAGTGAGGATTGGTAAAGTTATGTTGAGAACCTTTTTAATATTTCAAATATTAAAATGTATCTTTTGAAATGTGTTAATTGAATGTGAAATGTAATGTCCCAATTTTCATAACAGAATTAATTAAGGATAATTGAAAGATTTATTTGATGAAAAATTTAATTGGAGAATATTTGGATAATAATCAAGGATTTATTTAATGAGAAATTAGTTTATAAAATGAAATTGAGAAATTTAAATTGGACTCGTAATAATCGTTAATCAATATTTGGAATAAGTTGGGAATTAGAATTGGGTTGGAAATAATTTAATTAAATGAAGAATATAATTGAGTGAAAAGGGAATTTAAATTAAAAAGGAAACATTAAGTGAAATTAGAAGTAATTAAAATAAAAGAGCAATCAAAAAAGGAAAAGAGGATAGTGAACCAGTTTGGCTCGGTTCGCTAGTTCGGTTCGGTTGGAGAAGTTTTGATGGTTTTTATTTTAATTTGAAGAACAAAATTAGAGAAGAGAAGAGAAGGGGGAGAAAGCAAGAGAGAAACAGGGAGAGGGTGATCGAGAGAGAAGAGAAGGCGAAATCGAGAGGGAGACAACGGCGATGGCTCGTGGTGGTTCAGCGTGCAAACTCTAGGCGTGTGTGGACTGCTAGACGTTGGCATGACGTACCTTGGGCGCGAACCATACGGGCTAGGGCACAAGTTCGTTTGGTCTATTTGTAATCGCGATTTGGGCTGTGATTTCTGACCAAGGTAAGCGTCTCTGCTGGGTTATCATTGTATTTGGTGTTCTGATTTGCTTGGACGGATTACTTGAATTTGTTGCTGTGAAGTATTGGATGTGAATTGAATGGGCAGTGGAATTCGGCCGAGTTGCGAGAGCTGGCTCGCTGCCTGGGTGGTCCGAATTCGTGATGAACCAGAGCCAATTTTTCTCCAGCAGCTTCCCCTGAGGTGATAGCAATTGTTCAACTTGGAGTTTGGGCATTGGACCACCCTCCTTGAATTGGGAAATTTTCCAGTCTGCTCTGCCCATATAGGTATGGCAGCAGTGGGTGTATACAAAAGGGAGTGCTCTAGATAATTGAAAATGGCGGGGGATGGACGTCTGCTGCGGGAGACACTCAGGTGATTCTTTGGCAGCTGCGGACAGCTGGAGAAAATAAAAAGAAGTGAGCGAAGGTTGACTGAGAAAACAGAAGAAAGAAAAGAGGCTTCTCGGGTTGTGCTCTTCGTTCTCCTTTTGGTCTTCAAGTATTCAGACTCTGAAAGTTTTATGGACTTTGCAAATGAGTTTGAAATTGATTATGTTATCATTGGTGCCTATTGAGATTTGGAATTATGTTTTGAATATTTTGGAGTTAAGGGGTGTGAGGGATGTTCCATGTTTTCTTCCTGTTGTGCCCTGCTATTGGGCTGAAATTTTGTTATTTGTTTTGATATAATTTTGATAAAAGAAGGATGTTAGTAAGGATAGTGCATTGTTGTTGGGTTTGGGCTCTGTTGGTTTTGAATGTCCTCTATGTTTACTGCTTCCCAATTTGTATGGATTAAGTTGATATTGGCTATTAAAAAGTAAGGGAATATATGTCTACTTCAAATGTAATAATGGCTGAAGTAAAGAAAAATGGGTTCATTAAGCTGCAGTCTGGATGATACTCTGTTGATTAAGTTTATTCTTTTGATAGCTTGTTGCCTGATATGAAATGCCATGAATGAAATAATCTGTTGGTTCTCATAATGATATTGATGGCTTGTGGTGATATGTAGTATGCCATTGTTCTGTGATTTGGACTTTGTCTGTTTGATGGGTGTTGGTCTGCTACTCACATATTAATAATGGATTGGTTATTCAAATGTTAAATGGTTGTTTAGTGAATGGAAGCTTCGCTGTTAATTGAGATTATTTATTGGTTCTCTGATGGTTGTTGAGGATATAAAGATTTAACTATTTTGTATGGAATGCTCTTCATTGGTCTTTACCGAAAGCATGAATATGTTGGGATTGGTTTTAGTTGCTGGAGATATGTTTTGCATGTATGTTAGATTAAATTCATGTACTGTGAGAATTTAGTTGAGTGTTCTGTACGTTGATACATGCTCTGTACATTTGGATGATTTATCTATAACCTTTCTAATTGGGTAAAAAGGTAAATAAATGTGCTTTGTTGGTTATCGTTTGGACAACTGTGAATATATAGGTTTCGTAATTATTATCGTTAACCAACTATTATTGTTCAGTTTTGTGAAGTAAATTCTCTCTATTATCAGGTCACATTGATGGAATGAGCAACTATTGTGGGTTATTGTTATCTTGTTGCACATGTTAAATTACTGAAATTGTTACTGCAAGGTTGCTAAGTAATTATGTTGACAAATGTGATTTGTTAAGCGTTAAGATTTATGGAAATTCAGCAATTGTTATTAATGAATAAATATCGGTTAAATTGGACAATTGTGAAGATAAATTAATAGAAATTTGTTATGCAATAATTAAATTATTAAATAATAAATGAGGAATAATGGTATCAAAGTTACGATTTATAATTGATAAAAATATTAATAAATAAACGATAATTATTTTGAAGGTATAAAAGAGAAGAAAGACAACGTTAACTTCTTAATCGCGCTAAGGACGCTAGGTAAGTGATACGCATGTGCTTTAGTTCCAGCCCTACATCGCAAGAATAGGAGATGGTTGTTTCGGTGTTTATAGTTTTAAATAGCATGTTTTGGTGTTTACAATTTTAAATAGCATGTTTCGTTGTTTATAGGGGTGTAAATGGTCGGTTCGGTTTGGTTTTTTTGCCAAAATAGAATCGAACCGAGTCGGTTCGATTTTAAATTTTACAAACCGAAACTGAATTGATTACACTGGAAAATCGAACCCAAAACCAAACCTCGGTTTCGGTTTTTATAGGTTCGGTTTTGGTTCGGTTTCGGTTTTTGCATTGGTTTCAAAATTATATTTTTTTCAGTTTTGTTTTTTGGTTTTTTTTTTGTTTTCGTTTTTTTTTTTGGTTTTTTTGGTTTTCATAAGAACTCTCCATTTTTTACTTCTTTCGAATCCAAAAAAACTTTTCTAACCCAAAAGGCAATTGCAAGAGAGGACGATCATTCATGCAGGTTGTTGTCAAATAGGTTTTAAAGACCTGTTTCAGTGCAAAAACGAAAATGATGGATAGATCATTACAGGCACTAAATTATTCAGTCAAAACCAAGAAACCCACATGGTTAGAGACTCGAGAGTCATGAAATCAACAAAAATCCATCCAATAAAGGGAACCATCCCAAGTAATAAAGCTAAAAAAAAAAAGAAATAACTTTTAGGAACAGAAATCCTTGAAATAAGGAAACCTTAAGACAAAATCACAACATAAAAAAAAAATCAACGCTGAGAACGAAGTAAAAATGGACACAATAAAAATATCCAACTAAATATAATTCTAGCAAAGACAAAGCAGCGAAACATTTTGATCGACTATTTATGTAGTCAGTTCAGATCGGTTTACTCGATTCGCACCACTCAAAACTCAGAACCGAACCGAACCAAACATTTTCAGTTTGGTTCGGTTTGGTCAAAAATAAAAAATTTTCTGCTGTCGGAACCAAATCGAACAAAAAAAAAGTGTTCGGTTCAGTTTGATTTTTCGGTTCAAACAGAACTGATTTCCACCCTTAGTGTTTATTATTTTTATAAGCACGTCTACAATCTATAAGCATGATCTGTGAATTGTATGTTGGTTGCTTCATTAAATTCCTCTAATACATTCACGAGCATCATGTATCATAATTTTCAAAAGATACAAAAATGGTTTCCATGCATACTTTTGAAAAGGAAACAAAGAAGAAACAAAACGATTACGAAACGTTAAGAAGGAAACAAAGAAGAAACGAGACGATTATGAAACGTAATGAAATGAACGTAAATGGGTGTGACGTGATGTGAGGTTGGGTTAGCACCCCTCATCAAGTTTAGACATCTTTAACACTTTCAGGATAAAGATAAACATAAACGGGGTCATCTGGGGATGTGAGGTTCTCCTCATCAAGTTTAGACATCTCCAACGTCTTTCAAGATTAAGACAATAACAAACATAAATGGGGTCGTCTGGGGATGTGAGGTTGAGTTGGCTGCTCCTCCTCGTCAAGTTTAGACATCTCCAACGCCTTTTAAGATAAAGAAAAATATAAACGGGGTTGTCTGATGATGTGAGGTTGAGTTGGCTGCTCCTCCTCGTCAAGTTTAGACATCTCCAACGCCTTTCAAGATAAAATAAAGTAACGATCAAGTAAAGAAATGAACAGTAAAGTAAAGTCAAGATAAAGTAAAGTTAAGATCAAGATAAAGTAAAGAAATGATCAAGTTAAGAAAATAAAAGTAAAGTAAAGGCAAGATAAAGTAAAGTTAAGATCAAGAAAATGGTAAAAGAAAAGAAAAGAAAAGATAGAAAAGAAACATAAATAGAAAACGAAAAGAGATTTGAAAGCTGCATGACATGTGCATCATACTTTTTATTTTATGCCACTCACTGAGCCTTAGGCTCATTAGTTAAGTCTTGCGATGTAGATACACGCACAGGTGAACAGGCTAAGAGGCAGTCGATGAAGGTTTTGCACTGGTGGACCTTGTGCTAGTTAGGCTAAAGGGATTTAAAGAAAGATGTTTATAACAGACTTTGTAAAGGAATTAAACTTTATATTTGTTTTGTTTAAAAAGGACTTTCAATGTGTTTAATAAAATATTTTATGAAAATAATTTTATTATTGCCTTTTAAATGGTTTTAAGAATAAAATAATCTTCCGCTACGCAACTGCAAAGAAAATGATTTAAGTAAAAAAAAAGTTTTAAATTTTACGAAATTTTTAAAATGCAAGAAAAACTGGGTCGTTCATGAAATGTTTTTGAAACTGGGTAGTATGTCATGAAAAATGATAAGGAAAAATGGGTCGTTACAATATCTCAAGAAAAACATGGACTCTTGAATTATTAAATTTGGTTGAGTATATTGTAAATTGTGCATGTTCAAAGTTGGATAAAAGCTGTAAAAGTATTCAAGCAAAAAGGGATTAAGTAATATGCATTATAATGCTTATGTATAGAGTTTAAAATAAGGTGTTTGATTCAGTAAAATAGAAATTATGTGAATTATAAGTCTATAGCTCTAGCATGACCACTTGATAAAATGTGGAGGGAAGTGGGACAAATGGCTGATACTACTGGAAGGGTTCCTCTTTGGATAATAGGTACTGTAACTTGTATTCCTGTGATTGGTTTAATCGGTATTTTCTTTTATGGTTCATATTCCGGATTGGGTTCATCCTTGTAATAACAGGATAAACTGAGTTGTAAACATGAAAACATAATAACTCAACATGACGCTCCTCGAATCAGAAAGAAAAAAAGAGGGGGTAGGTCCCATTGAGCTTTTACTAATTAGAAGATTTTTTTGGTACAAATAAGAAAATGGATCATTTTTTCCAAGGTTTCAAAAAACTACAACATTATTTCTATTCTTTCTTACTATGCTAATAGAACTTAACTTTCTTTACTAGAGTTGACATAATATAGAAATTGAAGATCAAACGGGGATAAACCAAGACATTGTGTCAAGACATTAAGGTAAGTAATGAATTTAAGTATTTGTCTTTGGGTTGCATCGCAAGACTTATAATATGTTATATATGCTAGATGTAAGTGTAACATCCCGTTTCCGTTAAGACTTTTGAATAAAATTTTTCTTTTTAAAACTTATTCAAAACGCATGAAGGGAAACATCAGAGTAAATAAGGGAACAATATTAAAACATGAAATCGTACTCTAAAAACAACATTGTCAACACATTTTAAAACCAAGCTATTTCAAACACTTAAAAGCGAACTATTTGAGTCTCTAAAATAATTTAAACACTCTTATTCCATTTATGAGCCATAACCCCCAAGGTCGTCCCGCCTCAGGTAATAGAAGCCCACGTCGCTTCATACATTCTCCACATATGCTTCATTAGGATCTCATTCATTACCTACATCACAAGAGAAATAATGAGCCTAACGCCTAGTAAGAGATATAATTAAATGGAAAATGCTTATTCTGACTCTATGCACATGTTTGTCACGCCAGAAGAGAACCTTTCCATTTTGTTCTTAATTTATAGTCTCACTATCAACTAGAATATTGAGAATTTTTCCCACAAGAGCATAGATATGCCCTCGGAATATAGCCTGAGCAGAACATGTCACTCATTCCTTACGTGGGAAGAGATACATCATCTCGCAAGGTTTACGTTGAATAATATGCTATTGTTTGTTATTTGATTTATGTTTATAATTGAGACGTTGAATATTGTGTAATATATTATGCATTTTAGACTAATTTTACATGCCATGTATACATTTCATGCATTCATTTAAGATAGATAAAAGATTGAATAAACGTAAACAATCATTGGGGCGGCATTCGAGTTAGCTGTCTCACATGAGGCAAACCTAATAATGTTACTCTCTCCCCAAGATTGAATTACCGACAACAGACACGCTTTTTCTTATTAACTATATTTCATGTTTACATTTTATATGCATCTTTTACTGAGGGTTAGACTCATAGGTGAACTTTATGATGTAGGTGAGGATGAAGTTTTTAAGGAACCTGATGAGACAAATGAATATTTGTCGTAGTTGAAGAAGCAACTAATAGGAAAATCTTGAGCATTGTTGAAGCGAGATTCACCATGGATGTTGAATGGAAAACAAATGAATTTCTAAAAAGAAAGAATCTTCTTATTTATACTTATTAATGTTTTTAATATTTGGATTTAATTACAGATATTGATGTTTATTTAATTGTGTTTTGTTACTTTTAAACTTTAAATGAGAATTTTCTTCAACACTTCTGCTGTATAGTTTTAAAGATACAATTTTTACGAATTGATTTAAAAAAATGACAAGAAAAGTGTTTAATGCTTCAGGGCTTTACACCATAATCCAAAATAATTAGTGGCTCATAATCATCTATTTAAGCGTTAACTAATCTTGAACGCTAATTAATTAATTAATGTTCGTTGTAGATATCCATACTTCTGTGGACACCTACATATATGTTGTAGATATTTGTTGTGAAATTATGCTTTTCTCATATTTCTGCACGAGTGTTTCTTGTGACCAAAAATTAAAAGTCTGGACGTCCGCTTTTAGAAAATAACTTGGGGAATCCTACACATCCACTGTCATAGGTTGCATGTCCACGGTGGATATCCACTATGGATATTCGCTCAATCACACAGTCCTTAATAGATCCATGACCATGTGTCCTTTCAAAATTAAATTTTCACAAATGCTTATCTTTCCTTGGATGACAACATTTTCGCAACCGCGTCCAATATTTTTTTGTCCATGTTTACTCCCACTGACACCAAGACTTTCACAGCTACATTTCCTTTCGCAGATACTAAAATTTCTCCAGCTATGCGTCCAACACTTCCTTGTCCATGTTTCCTCCTAGGGTCACCAACACTTGCACGATTACGTTTCCTTCTGCTAATTTTGACATTTTCAAACCAAAAAATGTTTAAGCCTGAACATTTGCACTTAATCCTAGGACACTCACAATGACGTTTTTTAATTTGCTCCTTCTTTCATTTATTTTCCACCTCACCAATTTTATCAACTTCTTTTCTTTCACAATATCTTTTATTTTTCATAAACTTCATATTTCAACACAAAAATTAATATAAATATTTCTTGATTAATAATATTATAAAATTATTGGGTGTTACATGTAATATGTCGAATCTTCGTTGAGCTGAAGGTATAGCTTAAGTGATAATTTTGAGGATATTAGGAGCTAAATGAGACAAGTAAAGATATTGCTCAAGAGAACGTAATTGGAATAAGTAAATTATGATACCCGTTAGGTTCATAGTTAGATTATAAGAAGGATTGAAGTTAATTGGAGAAATGTATGATGATACTTGAACTTAGATTGGATGATATCAATAAGATTAAGAGTCAGTAGAGTTAGTAAGAGAAAACATATTTGGATGCATTTGGATATAATAAGGTTGAAGATATAGGACTATTATATTTTAGGACATATTGGATTCAGTGAGGAATAATGTGAAGGAATAATGGTGAGACATTTGGTATATGTCGAGGTTTGGGTAATTTGGAAAAGTGATTTATAGATTATTAAGGGTAATATATATATATATATGGAGTGAATATATATGAATAATTGGAGAATTAAATGAAAATAAGAATTTGGAATCGGAGGTCGATCGGAGCATTTGATCGACGAGGTGTCAATCAACCGACGTAATATTTGGAGTTTTCCAAAGGAAAATGTGGCGATTGATTGTAGCTGTTGTTTGGCATAGGATGATCGACCGGCATGATCATCCACCCATTTATGATGGATAATCTGTAGAGTTGTTGGACGATGAAGAGTTTTGTAACGTCTGGAAGTTGAAGAGTTGTTGGATGATGAAGAGTTTCATAACACCTGGAAGTCGAAGAGTTGTTGGATGATGAAGAGTTTCGTAACATTTGGAAATCGAAGAGTTTTTTGACAATGAAGAGTTTCGTAACGTCTGGAAGTCGAAGTGTTGTTGGACGTAAGGATTGCATCTCTTGGCCTTCCATCTTCACATTAATGGGCATTGATGGAGTGCAAGTCCTTTCGCTTTCCATCTTCACATTAATGGCAATTGATGGACTGCAAGTCCTTTGGCTTTCTGACGTGCCTCCAAAAGAGGGGTCCAAATTAGGACCAATAAAATGGAGAAACTACAAGCAAGTTGCTCAAACAAGTAGGAGGTGGCAGCTGCTACTTTCCAGCAGCTGCTTCAGATTAGCAACGATCCAACTTCTTCTCCAGAGCTTCAATGAAGCTGGTTTTTGGAAACCTCACTCTCATATATGTCTATTTTGTCTCCTCCAAATTTGAGCTCAAAATCCTGTATGCAACTCGAGATCTTGCACGAAAGCTGCTCGGAGGTCGGTGGGAATCGGCAGATTGAGTCTTCAGCAAAGAAAGGTATGTAACTTCTGGACCGAACTCCTTTTTTGATGATTCTTCTTTCCATGGAAACCTTATTAATATGGGGTAATTTTGGGGTTGGTTTTAGTGGCTTGGGTGCTGGGAATGATGGATAAAAATGCAAGACAAATTCGGGAGGAGTCAAAGGTGAACCAATCTGCACCTTTGTTTTGATTGAACTCCACAAGTAGTGTCTCCAACCGGGCTGAGATGTGCATTTTACCTCACTCTCTAGATCTACTACCTTACAGGGAGCAGAGCAAGGAGGGATAGTAAGATCTTCAACCAAAACAAACAAGGATTGAAGAAATGGTGGCTCACTCACTCGAATCTCTCCAAGAAGCTTGGCCGATTGTTCCTCAACAAAGAGGTGAAAAGTTTCTCTTCAAAAACTAGGGTTTCTTTAGCAAATCTTCACTAGCTGCTCCGCAGCTCGAAATGTAATATTTATAGTGCAACATTAGGGTTACAAAATAAGGAAAAAAGAAAAAGAAAACAAATGACAAATAAAATGGTAATGTGCCACTCGGCTAGGGCATTGTGAATGGCCGATTATGTCTAGCTTGAGTGGTCCATATCTTCACTTCATTTCTCATGCAATAAGTTCCTTTTCTTTAACCATGGAAATCATCAAAACACCAGCATGATATTCTCCAAAAACATCAGCATAAATTATACCAAAAAAGGATTGAACTCACGACCTTAGTGGGAGTGTTTTTCTTGAGGGCCGAGAGGGACTTCACTTCAGGTGTCTCGTCTATGTGTCCAAATTAATAAATTTAAGGGCTTCTCCATGTCTTCAAATGTTGGTTCTCCTTCAAGATTAGCATAGAATTGATCCCCTGCAAAATGAGCAAACAAGTTAGAAATCTCCTGGGCTCTCGATCTAGTCAAGGGACCTCGCGGCATATCATCCTGCCGGGGTTTTTGAGGATTTATCCCCAAATCAAGTTCTTCTTCAGATTTCTCTTGGACATTTTCATCTTCAATATAGGGTGACAAGTCTTATACATTGAAAGTGACCGACACTCCATAGTCTCCGAGGAGGTTAATTTTGTAGGCATTGTTGTTCACCCTTTGTACCACTCGGAAAGGGCCATCGGCTCTAGGCATGAGGTTGGATTTCCTTTTGTGTGGAAACATCTCCTTGCATAGATGAAGCCATACAAGATCCCCTTCATTGAAGATCACTTCTTTTCTGCCCTTATTGGATTGTTTAGCATAGAATTCATTCTTTTTTTCAATTGACTTCCTCACCTATTCATGCAAAGATTTAATGTGCTTGGCCTTTGCTTTTCCCTCGGCATTGATAATCTCCTTGGATCTAATAGAAATGAGGTCCAAGGGAGTTAAAGGATTGAAGCCATACACAACTTCAAAGGGTGTTTTCTGAGTGGAAGTGTGCATGCTTCGATTATATGCAAACTCCACATAAGGGAGTTGCAAATCCCAATCCTTTAGCTTTCCTCTAAGGATGCACCTTAATAATGTTCTGAGAGTCCTATTAACAACTTCCGTCCGCCATCCGTTTGGGGATAGAAGGAAGTGCTAAAAAGGAGCTTAGTGCCAATATTCCTCCATAAACTTCCCCAAAAAGCACTAAGGAATTTGGTATCCCGATCCGACACAATAGATTGGGGAACACCATGAAGTCTCACCAGTTCTCGAAAGAACAAATCGGCAATATGGCTTGAATCATCTACTTTGGAACAAGGTATGAAATGTGTCATCTTTGAAAATCTATCCACAACCACAAAAATTGAATCTTTGGATCTACTAGTGCGTGGCAACCCCAAAATAAAATCCATGTTCACCTCAATCCACAGATGGCTTGGAACCGGTAATGGCATATAAAGTCGTTGGGGTAGTAATCGGCTCTTGGACTTCTTGCAAGTAATACATTTCTCCACCACTTTGTGAACATCTCTTTGAAGGTGTGGCCAAAAGAAATGCTCCTTCACAGCCTCTAATGTCTTCTTTTTACCAAAGTGACATGCTAAACCTCCCTCATGAACTTCCTTTATCAAAGACTCTCGAAGGCTCCCCCTCGGCACACAAATTCGGCCACTTTTACAAAGTATCCATCCATGAGATGGTAAGTGCCCTCGGTCTTGCCTTGAGATAAATTTTGGTAGATCTCCTTGAAGTCCTCATCTTCCAAATATGCACCTTTGATCCATTCAAATCCCATTATTCTTGTATTCAATTCGGTTAGAAGGCTGCACCTCCTAGAAAGTGCATCGGCAACAACATTGGTCTCTCCTTTCTTGTACTTAATGATGTAGGGAAACTATTCAAGAAACTCAAGCCACTTTGTATGTCTTCTATTCAACTTGTTTTGACTTTTGAGGTGCCTCAAAGCTTGGTGGTCCGAGTGAATAAAAAACTCTTTAGGAAGTAAATAATGTTGCCATACCTCCAATGCTCGGATAACCGCATAGAACTCCTTGTCATAGGTTGAGTAGTTGAGTGTGGCATCTTTCAACTTTTCACTAAAGAAGGCAATTGGCTTGTCTTCTTGCTTTAGGACAACATCAATCCCCAATCCCGAATCATCACATTCCAATTCAAACACCTTATTGAAATCGGGTAGTCGAAGGATGGGAGCTTGGCACAATTTTTGCTTGATGTCTTCAAAACTTCTTTGACATGCTTCACTCCATTGGAATTCTCTCCCTTTCTTTATACAATCAGTCATGGGAGCCATGAGGGTGCTAAAGTTTTGAATGAACCTCCTATAGAAAGAGGCTAATCCATGAAAACTCCTCACATCCGAAATGCTCCTTGGAATCGGTCACTCCTTAATGGTCACCACCTTGGCTTCATCCACCTGCATGCCATATTTTGAAAGTATGAATCCCAAGAAATGCACTCTTTCTTGAGCAAAAGAACACTTTTTAAGATTCCCAAATAGCTTCTCCTTTCTCAAGGTTTCAAATAGCAATCTTAGATGCTCCACATGCAAAGTCAAATTCAAGCTATACACAAGAATGTCATCAAAGTAAACCACAATAAATTTTCCAAAAAACTCCTTCAACACATGGTTCATTAACCTCATGAAAGTACTAGGAGCATTTGTTAAACTGAAAGGCATCACTAACCATTCAAAAAGACCATGCCTAGTTGACAGGCTCCAAGAAACAAATGGGGAACCTTTGTTAAATCTGTTCGGGAAAAATACAGTTCACTGAATCAGCAACAATCAATCAAACTTAACTCTCAATTTGTGCGTGAGATCAAACTGGAACTTGGTAGAGCTGTCCTCAATACAACCACAATACTCGTGTCAAAATTCCATAAAGAAAACCATTCTAGATCAGAAGTTATGCTCTAAATACCAATGACCCAAAAACTGTTTTTATACAGGGCAGTTTCAGCAACGTTTACTCAAAACGACATAACTCGAGATGCATACATCGAATAAAGTTCAATTTTGGAGAGTAGCTCCCTTACTCAAGCTCAAACAATTCTCTAGAAGACGTTAACCAGAAAAGAGCGACGCAAATACTCCAAACAGAAGCCTCAATCAGCGATAACACAATCAATAATGAAAACACAGATTCAGCAGTTCACTCTATTCCGAAATTCATCACCTTTAAATTCAATAAATTCCACAAAAATACCTCCAACAACCAACCTATATCAGATCCACATATCCATAGTTCATCAATCAATAACAAAATCCAATAGTAGCACCAGAATAAAGAAAGGAACACCAAGGGAGTTGCAGCACCTCCTAAGTGAGAGGGCGTCTCTTTGGGTTGGCCGAAACCAACTATCTCCAATGGGGAAAAATTCTCTTACCTCCACACCACATTCACCCCTTACGAAAAAGAGGAATGGAAGAGGCAATAACCCGGGTTAGCAAGGATGAGAATCTTCAAGAGGACCCTTGCAAGGGATGGATGAGAATCGGCGCTTGTGGAGGGGTTGGCCGCGGTTTTGGAGGAGCTTAGCTCTTCAAAATTCTATTCTTCAAAAACTGGTCTTTCATCAGCAAGAAGGGGTATTAAACCCTAGGGTTTACAAAATAGGTCAAAGACCAAAATACCATAGCAGAAAATTACTAAAATAACCCTAAATAATAAAACATAAACAATAAGTCCGAGTTTGGGAAATTAGTCTCTGTAAAATAACTATTTGACGTAGCAAAAGATAACCAAATATAACGTCCAATAGCTTGTTGGAAAGCTATGGATGTTGGCTACATTTGGTATGAAGAACCAAAATGGAAAGGAAGTCGTCTTAATGGTCCAAATTGCCCTTGAATAGCCGAGGGTCAGATTTTAGGCGGAATTGGAAAACCCACAATTTCCTCCAAAAGAATTCAAGATCTCCATTAGTCCAAATGCCCACTCCTCTTTGTTTATTTGGATTCAAAAACCTAAAAAATAAATAAAAAGTTAGAAAATAAAGGAGCCCTTGGCTCGGGCTCAAGTGACAGGTCCTCGGGGCACATCACTAGTCTTGAAAGTCGTCTTCCATTCATCACCTTCTTGCGTTCGGATTTGGTGATAACTACTCTTCAAATCAACTTCGGAGAAAATAACTGCCCCACTAAGTTCATCAAGCATGTCTTCCAATCTCAGTATGGGAAACCGATACTTAATAGTAATCTGATTTATAGCCCTACTATCAATACACATTCTTATAGTGCCATCTTTCTTAGGCACCAACAAACAAGGGAAGGCACAACGACTCATTGATTCACAGATGTACCCCTTCTCTAGAAGTTCTTGAACCTATTTTTGAAGTTCTTTGGCCTCCTCTGGGTTTAGTCTATAAGCGGGATGGTTTGGAAGAACTACTCCGGGCTCAAGATCAACTCTATGCTCAATCCCTTGAAAGGGTGGAAGTCATTGAGGTAACTCCTTGGGGAAAACATCTTGAAAAGCTTTAAGGAGTTGTGCAACTTCCATAGGAACCACTCATAGCTCCTTCATTCTTTCTTTGAACAAAATGAGGACAATCAGCCCTCCATCACAAAGACTCTTCCTCAACTCATTTTTAGACAAAAACAAGTTTGTTTTGGACTTTTGCTCCCTCTTAGCTTCCTCATCTTTGGCTAATTGCTTCAGACTAAGAGGCATTAAAATGAAATTCTTGCCTTGGTGCTTGAGTGAGTACTCATTTGTGTAACCATCATGCATTGATCTCCGATCGGATTGCCATGGTCTCCCCAATAAGATATGGCTTGCACTCATTGGTACTACATTAAATAGGGCTTGATCTTCATAGCCCCCAATAGCAAAATCAATCTTTACTTCCTTGGATACCTTCAACACTGCTCAGTCATTCAACTAACTCAATTGGTATGGATTCGGTTGCATGGTCATCTCCAACTTCAACTTGTCCACAAGCTCTTGAGATGCCACATTTGTGCAACTCCCTCCATCAATGATGAGTGAGCACACTTTGTCTCTGATTAGGCATCTACTAAAAAAAGACATTCTCCCTTTGCTCATTGTCTCCACGGGTGTGAGCAACTAGAGATTTCCGAATCACCATCAACAAAGGCCTTTCTTGTGCCAAACATCTCTCAGCCATATCAACTTCTCTTCTCCCTCTTCAAGGGTGGTGGATGCTTCATCTTCATCCTCACTAATTAACTCATTTGTGGCCTCCCTAAAGATCATAACTCGTTTATTAGGGCATTGAGAGGCAATGTGGCCATGTCCGAGACACTTGAAGCATTGGATGTCCCTTGCTCTCGGCTTTGGAACTCCATCTACAATTTTCTTGTCCTCCACGGTTTTGATGGTAATTCCCTTTGTTATTTGCCCCCTTGAAGTTTGTTGTCTTCTCATTCTCCTTGGTTTGGGGCTTGGGATAGGTAAACTTTCTTTGAGGGGTGAACTTGGTAGCCACCTCCTTTCCTTTTCTCAACCTTTGCCGCTACACCTTCACGGCCATTTGTATAACACTCTCCATGGTGTCAAGTGGTTGCAACTCCACAATGTCTCCTATATCACGATGGAGACCTTTAATGAACCTTGCTATGACTTGGTCCTCTGGTTCTTCAAGTCCACATTGAGTCTTCAAAGTTTCAAACTCGGCCAAATACTCATCAACCGTCGATGACCCTTGTCTCAAACTTTGCACTTGATAAAGCAACTCTTGTCGGTAATATAGTGGCACAAATTTCTTTCTCATCAAATTTTTCATTTCCCTCCATGTATCAACTTCATCCATGTCATCTCTCCTCCACTGAGCTTTAAGGTTTTCCCACCACAAGTGAGCCTAACCATTAAGTTCAAGTGCCATAAGTTGAATTTTTGCTCCATCGGAATAATCATAACACCCAAAAATCTTTTCCACCTTTTCAATCCATTCCATGAATTCATTACCTTGGCTGGACCCTTTGAAAGGAGGAATGGACACTTTGACATTCTTCAACTCATCTTTGGTGGAAATCCTTGGATTAAAATCGGATTCATCATCATCAAAATCTTCATTATCAAAATGGGGTCTCCTAGCATCCACTTTTCTTCTCCTTGTGGTTTGATGGTTTTATTGTGGTCAGTCAGCATTTGGTTGGGGCCTTTGTGCCAATGTAAATTGTTGTAACATCAGCCTTATCTCTTCCTTAAAAGAATCCATTTGCTACTGCAAAGATGGTTCAACAATAGGTGGTGGTTGAGGAGCAAATGGTTGCTAGTTGAAGCTTCCCAGTTTTGGTGTTGTTGAGCTCCACTTCTTGTCATCATAATACCAAGTAAATTATCACCAAAATGTAACCAAACACATATTAATTAAGCACTGATACCACGCTGACATGCCTCCAAAAGAGGGGTCAAAATTCGGACCAATAAAATGGAGAAACTATAAGCAAGTAGCTCAAGCAAGTAGGAGGTGGCGGCTGCTCCTTTCCAGCAGCTGCTTCGGATTAGCGACAATCCAACTTCTTCTCCAGAGCTCCAATGAAGCTGGTTTTTGGATACCTCACTCTCATATATGTCTATTTTGTCTCCTCCAAATTTGAGCTCAAAATCCTATATGCAACTCGAGATCTCGCATGAAAGCTGCTCGGAGGTCAGTTGGAATCGGCAGATTGAGTCTTCAGCAAAGAAAGGTATGTAACTTCTGGACCCGAACTACGTTTTTGATGATTCTTCTTTCATTGGAAACCTGATTAATATGGGGTAATTGTGGAGGTTGTTTTAGTGGCTTTGGTGATGGGAATGATGGATAAAAATTCAAGACAAATTTGGGAGGAGTCAAAGGTGAACCGATCTGCACCTTTGTTTTGATTGAACTCCACAAGGAGTGTCTCCAACCGGGTTGAGATGTGCGTTTTACCTCACTTACTCTATAGATCTACTACATTAGAGGGAGCAGGGCAAGGAGGGATAGTAAGATCTTCTACCAAAATGAACAAGGATAGAAGAAATGGTGGCTCACTCACTCGAATCTCTCCAAGAAGCTTGGCTGATTGTTCGTCAACAAAGAGGTGAAAAGTTTCTCTTCAAAAACTAGGGTTTTCTTTAGCAAATGTTCACTAGCTGCTCAGCAGCTCGAAATGTAATATTTATAGTGCAACATTAGGGTTACAAAATAAGGGAAAAAGAAAAAGAAAACAAATGACAAATAAAATGGTAATGTGCCACTCGGCTAGGGCATTGTGAATGGCCGATTATGTCTAGCTTGAGTGGTCCATATCTTCACTTCATTTCTCATGCAATAAGCTCCTTTTCTTTAACCATGCAAATCTTCAAAACACCAGCATGATATTCTCCAAAAACATCAGCATAAATTATACCAAAAAAGGATTGAACTCACGACCTTAGTGGGAGTGTTTTTCTTGAGGGCCGAGAGGGACTTCACTTGAGGTGTCTCCTCTATGTGTCCAAATCAATAAATTGAAGGGCTTCTCCATGTCTTCAAATGTTGGTTCTCCTCCAAGATTAGCATAGAATTGATCCCCTGTAAAATGAGCAAAGAAGTTAGAAATCTCCCAGGCTCTCGATCTAGTCAAGGTACCTCGCGACATATCACTTTCCGTCTTCAAAGAGTTAATGATGGGTCAAGTTTTACAGCCTATAAATAGAGGGTGCATGGAGCGGAGGTTCACAGAGAAAGAATACGTGGGTTACTCTGTCGAAATGTGGTGAAACTGTGAGTGCTAGGAGTTGTACTTTTACCATTGCTGTAAGGTAGTGTGAGAAAAGGTGAGGATATTTTGGGTTTTGAGAAAGTGAAAGGATGAAGAGAGTTATGTTTCTGGGAGTTATAGAATTGTGAGGCTATTGTGAAGTTTATGGTGAGTGCTCTTGGAGACATGAGGTCTTTCTTCTGGAGTTGTGGTTGTGAGTCTTTGATGATTCTTGTGTA
>CM039471.1:29597709-29612025 GCA_022433065.1 Begonia loranthoides | reverse complement strand
GAGGTCTTTCTTCTGGAGTTGTGGTTGTGAGTCTTTGATGATTCTTGTGTAAACGTTGTAGGAGACAATGATGAAAGTTTTGATAAGTAATCTGAATTCATGAGTTGTCTGGTTTTGAGAAGAAACTCTAAGTGTTAAACCTTTTAAAGCTAAGGACTTCAGGTACGTGGTACAACATGTGTTTTGTCCAAAAGGACCTACGTCACGAGAAATTAGGGTTTTGTTTGATGCTTGTTTACTAGACATAGGTTATGTTATTTGGAGACGTGTGTTGTTTTTTTGTATGTTTAATAGATTTAAGTTGAGTTTCTTAGTTAGGAATGACTCACGTTTTGAGGATACAACCGATCACCACGTTAGATAGGATTGTATGTGCACAAACAATGTTAAGGCTTGAAATCATAATAAATGTAAATGACTATTTCTATGGTTCGATTAGATATGCCCGACATAGGAACCAAAGATAAGTAATAACTGTGGTCTGTTAGTTACACCTGACATATAAACAGAAAAAGACAGAAACAATAAACGAATGTTTGTGTAGACCGGTTTGATACGCCTGGCACATAAGCAGATGGAATAATAGTAAAAGAAAGAAACAGTAGATAGATGTTTGTATGGTTCGGTTTGATATGCCCGAGATATAAATAGAAAAAGATAGAAAAATTAAACAGATATTTGTGTGGACCGGTTTGATATGCCCGACACATAAGCAGATGGAATAACAGTAAAAGAAAGAAATAGTAAATAGATGTTTGTGTGGTCTGGTTGGATACGCCCGACACATAAACAGATGAAAACAGAAACAAGGAATTGTATGTAAATTTCATGTTTTACGTTTATACCACGTACTGAGTGTTAGGCTCGTAGTTAGCTCCCATTGATGTAGGAAAAAGTAGATGAATGGATAAAATTGTTAAAGGACGTAGCTGATGGAGTATTACTGTCTGGACGCTTGCACTGTTGGCGACATTGACCTTAAGTTATGGGTAACAAAAATAAAATAAATGTATTTAAATATTTTAAAGAGTTTTAAGTATTTTATGATTTCAACTAAATGTTTTACTTGTGTTTTAAGCTAATGTTTTTAATTAAATTAATTAGTTTGTTGTATTAAAATGTAAAAGACTTCCACTGTATGTTTACTTTAAGTTTTATACGATTGAGATTTCTACTGTATGTTACTCTCGTTTTTTTATTACGCAATGGTTTTACAATGATTTTAAAGAAAAGAAAAATTTTCTACGGAAAAGCTTACGGGATGTTACATTACATGTTGTCACCATTTGAATGCCAATTTCCAGTTGCAAAATTTTAGAGTCTCGCCTCTTGAATGTTCTCTCTTTTAATGGTTAAAAGTCATTTTGAAAATGAGAAAATTAGGTCTAGAAGAGAAAAGTTACTTTATAAAGTATGACAAAATACTTATTAGCCTTTAAATTTAAGGTGAAGAGCAAGTAGGTACTTAAACTTTTTTTTTAGACAAATAAATCCTGAACTTAAGAAAATTAACAATTAAGTCTTCGTTGTTAGGGGAACCATTAATGCAGCCATGTTTTTTATTTTTCACTTGACGTCCTCTATCCTCTCTATTTGGCGATTTTTAGAGAGAAGTTGTGATTTAGGCAAAGAGGCTATTTGGAAAGGGTATTTTTGTGATGATATTGAGCTCTAGTGGCCTAAACTTTTTTTGAAAATGGTATTTTTGTCAAAATCTAAACTTCTCCCCCTTAAAAGTCACCAATAGATGATCTAGAAAATGTCATGTGAAAAAAAAAACAAAATGTAATTATATTAACGACACCTCTAATGATAGTAATTAATTGTTAATTTTCCTAAGTTCAAGAATTTTTTTTGTTTAAAAGAAGTTCAGAGACCTATTTATTCCTTATTTCTTGAATTTGTTGCTACGAAGTATTGGACTCGAATTGAATGGGTAGTGGAATTCGGCCGAGTGTGGGCAATGACTCGTTGCCTGGGTGGTCATAATTCTTTGTGAACCGAAGCGGGTTTTTCCTTCAGCTGCTTCCCCAAGACGATAGCAGACTTCCAACATGGAGTTTGGCCATTGGACCACCCTCCTCGAAGTGGTCTCCTCTCTGCCTATATAGAACTCCTCTTTGGAGATTTATGTGCGGAGGAAAATGAGTGATGGATAGTGAGGAGAGTTGAGAGACAGTAAGTGGCAGAGTGTTTGTCTTTAGAGAAGGGATGAGAGCTTAGTGAAGTCTGCAGGTAATGGACTTCTTTGTTCTTTGATTTGTCTCTGTTGATGAAATCTGGGTGATGTTCTTTTAATAGTTAGTGAAATATTCTGTTGAAATTGGTTTTGTTCATGGTTGGGTTTCTGCCTAGGGATAATCTGTTGGGATAATACTGGTTGTTATTTACTAATTGGATTTTGTTTGGATGTTGCTAATCGATTACAATTTTGCTTTGTTTGTAGTTTTGTAATCTTTGACATGTGTTAAAAATGCTCTCGGTTGATGGGTTGGACTTTGGTAGAAGAAGAATGTGAATATGCGTTATTTGAATTTATGTAATCTTTGACATGTGTTAAAAATGCACTCGGGTGTGTCCATTGTTGAATGTTGTTGCTCTATTGGAGGTGGAATTACGCAATGTTTTATTAAGGAAATAAGTTTATAATTATGTGATAATGAAGAAAAAATATATGGGTTATTATTATTGGAATTGTTGTCTGGACATTTATTGGAATTGGTTAGGTTTGAGATTTCCTCTTGATAAAATCATGTTTAAGAATAATGCTCTTGATAATTGGGTGGAAAAAGTTGTTAAACTGGTTGTCATTGATGAAGTTGTTTTTAAGTCTCCGGTTAATTGTTGCTTAGTTCTGGTCACTGCTATGTTTGGCTGTTAAGATAGAAATTGTTAACCTGTTGTTGGGAATTGGGTGTTGGAAATGAGATATTTGGATACAAATCTGTTAGGTTCCAGCTTTGATATATATATAATCTGTTGGATTAATCGATTGGATCAATTGTTAGATGCTGGATTTTCTGTATGAACTACTCTGTAGGTTGGTGTGAATCCTCTATGATGAACTACCTGTATTGTTTTGTGAAGCATGAATTTAATGGATTTAGTCTTGTTGTTGGATGATGTGTTCTATGGTTTCGGATTCGAGTCATTAATTAGATTAATGTATAGTATGGACATTGGGTAAGGTAGTTCTATGACTTGTTTCAGATACTGTTATTGGACGTTGAAATTATATTGGTAATTATGGGCCTCTAATTGATGGAAGCACGTTGGTTTCCGCTATATGTTAAACTTAGTTTCTAGACATTATCAATCGATATTAATTAATTAAGCTAGGTTATAATTAATGAAACAGTTTCGTTTAAGAAACTCTAGTAAGCGACGTATATGGATTACGGATAGAAAAAGATTAATAGTTAAATGATTAGATTAATAAGTAAATTTTGTTAAATTGTGAAGGTACTAAAAACAAGAAAGGTAGCAATTAAGTGAGGGCGCAACGCATCGAGGTAAGTGATACGCATGTGCTTTGGTCTTCGAACCCTACATCCCAAGAATGAGGACTTTGTTTGCTAACTATTTATCGCTTTACTAGAATATTTAGGTTATTTACTGCTTTACCAAATATTGAGCATGTTCCGTAAATTGTAATGCTATTTGTGGGGTGTTTATTAGAATTAGGTTCTTTTAATGATATGTTTAATAGATGAGCACGTTTTGCTATTACATAGGGATATGATATGAACTGTATGCATTCACGAGCATCATGCATCATGATTTTCAAATTTATACGAAAATGGTTTTAAGCATGGTTTTGTAAAGAAAATAAAATCGAATATTAAATAATAAATAATAAAGTAAAGTAAAGAAAAAGATAAAGACGTGGCAGACGCGCTCCCCATGGTCTGATGCGCTTCCCATAAATAGAGGCTTGGGCGGATTGTTCCCCCATGGTTAGAGGTTTAGTTGACGCGCTTCCCATTGTTTAAGGCTTTGGCATGTAACTCATAAATAGAGGCTTGGTGGACATTGTCCCCATGCTTAGAGGCTTTGGGTGGATTCGTCCCCCAATGGTTGAGTTGCATTCCAGTGGTAACGAGTTGAGGCTTTGCCATGTAACTCATGAAGAGAGGTTTGGTCGACATGGTCCCCATTGTTAGAGGCTTTGGGTGGATTCTTCCCCCAATGGTTGAGTTGCGTTCCAATGGTAATCAGTTGACGCTTTGGCCTCATAAAGAGAGGCTTGGTGGATATGGTCTCTATGGTTAGAGGCTTTGGGTGGATTCGTCCCCTAATGGTTCAGTTGCATTCCAATGGTAATCAGTTGAGGCTTTGGCATGTAACTCATAAAGAGAGGCTTGGTGGACATGGTCTCTATGGTTAAAGGCTTTGGGTAGATTCGTCCCTCACTGGTTGAGTTGCGTTCCAATGGTAACCAGTTGAGGCTTTGACATGTAACTCATACAGAGAGGTTTGCTGGACATGGTCCCCATGGTTAGAGGCTTTGGGTGGATTCGTCCCCCAATGGTTGAGTTGCATCCCATTGTTAGACGGTTAAGGCTTTGGTGTTGAACTCAAACTTATAAATAGAGGCTTGGTGGATATGGTCCCCATGGTTAGAGGCTTTGGGTGGATTAGTCCCTCATTGGTTGAGGTTTGAGTTGAATACCAAAGGCAGAACAATAAAGTTAAGATCAAGAAAATGGTAAAATAAAAGACAGAAAATAAACATAAACGAAAAATGAAAAGAGATTTTAAAAGCTATATGACATGTGCATAATACCTTTTATTTTATATCACTTACTGAGCCTTAGGCTCATTGAATTAAGTCTTGTGATGTAGGTATGTACGAGAAACAAGAGGATAGGTCAAAGATAGTTGATAAATGATTTGCACGGGTGGATCTTGTGGCTGGCTGGGCTAAGGAGTTAAATGGAAATTATTTGTAAAAGTGTTTATAAATTACTTAATATTCTTTAATGCTTTATTTTAATTCCATTGCCTTTCATAAAAGGATTTTATTACTTCTGCTGAAATTGATAAATATTTTAAATAAAGACTTTGAATCATTGCGTTTTATAAAGGAAAAATACTCTGACGTTTTTATAAAAGAAAAAGAAAAGAAAATTTTTAAATTTTAAACAATTTTTAAAGTAAATAAAAAACCGGGTCGTTATAGGAAGGGCATAATCTCGAGTCTACCAGTTAGATCCGAACCACCTCCCCAACCTCCAATTCACCTTTCATTCTTTTCTTTTATCCATTATCTTCTCATCAATGAATACCAACCTAAATCATGGTATTTCCTACTGATTTCTATTAACATGATGCATGTCAATGCATTACTAAATTACCACAGAGAATAATTCAATCCATCTATTGAAAAAGCACAAGTCTATACCACCAAGAAGTTCTAGAATAACAATAATAATAAAACGACGGAAATTAAACATAGAAATCACAACTAGTAATAGTTATTATGCAGAAATTAACAAAAATATCAAAGAACTAATAGCGAATACAAACAATGGAATACATGTTTGGAATGACAGAAATAACTGTAAAACAGCAGCGAATCTGAATAGAGAATAACAGCAAATTTAACAACAATTAAAATAGGCTAACATGCTTTAGAATTTGATAGAAAATAACAGGATATAACAGCGAATAAAAACGTGCGAACATCTTGGTTTTTGATAGAAAATAGCAGAGAAACATACTAAATAAGTACTGAAGTGAAATATGCAGAACGTGTTGAATTTTTAAAAAAAATAATGGCGTAAAATAACGAGGCTATGATGGAATAAAAAACAGGTTATCATGCTTTGAAATACGACTGGAAGTGACAGCGAGTAATCATCAATTTCACAACACATTCTTAGCAATTAAACATGTTAATATATATTAAAGTTAATAGGGAATATCTACGAACAATAGAGAATTCAACGAGTAAAACATGCAAAATATTCAACAAAATGAAATGTGCATACATGTTTAATTTTCTGACAGAACCTAATACAGAAGCATATTAGATATTCGACAAAATAAAACGTGCTATCATGCTTAAACTTAAATGGAGGGACAGCAGTGAAACGAATCTCAAACGTACTCGATATTTGAAAAATTATAGTAGCAGTATGTGCTAAACAATAGACATGCTCGATGATAATTTAATGACATGAGAAGAATATGAATAGGAAAAGCAAATGTATTGCATTAATCTGAACATAAGTAGTAGTACAGAGCTCTATATTTGATAGCGGAAAACTAAACAACGAAGCTATCAACAAACCCAAAAATTTCACTAAAAGACTATAATGAATCTCTTACTTTTAAGACAGTCAATTTCACAATAGTAAGGTTTATAAGTGTACGATCATAGAGAATTAGTAATTGATCTACCAATTATAGAGCATCATGAGTATCAAAAATTGGATAATCCAAATAGCAAGAATATCAACAACACCTAATATTTCTCAAAACTAGCAGAAGTTATCAATGCCAAGACGAAACCAAGATTTACACAATTATACAATTCAATAGAGAGTTAAAGTTCCAAACCAACAGGTAAAGTATATATCAAAAATTGTAATCACACCAAGGCAAATAACTTTTCAAGGAGTATAATCAAGACCTTCACAAGATATAAGCCACACTCAACAATTTATAGAAAAACATACATAGAACAAACAACATTGACATTACTTATGGTCTAGGGCCTCCATTGGCCAAGACTCTACTCAATTTTCTTACCCCGAAGCTTTAATGCATTTTAGCGCTTAACCTTTATCTTTTTCTTTCCTTTATGTACCAATAGAGAATCCAAGATTGTAGCTCACAGTCAATTCCAACACACAGTAGCTCACCCAAAACTTGGAGCCCCAACCCCTTGGCCATCACCAATAATACATCAAAATCCAACCACTTCATATAGCTTGGCAAAGAAAACCGAAGAGCAAAACATGGGACTTACAGTCGAGAGAACCAAAAGACTCAAGAACAGGAACTCCAACATCCCCTGCATGCTACCACACACAGGGAAGGCCCAGCAGTAGTAGAAGAATGCTCAAAGGTTCGACCTTGTCGAAGCCGCGCCAGACAAAGACTTGAACGCTAGAGCCATTTTCCCCCGATCAAAGCCCAAATCCCGTATCAGTGAACATGATCAGAGGCGAATGCTTGTCATTTGCTCCAGCAACGCGTCGAGTCTCCTCTCCCTTTCTATCTCTTCAAAAATTGCTAGAAGAACAACACCCCCACCCTCCTTCCTTCTCTGTCTCTCCTCCCCTCAAAACCATGGAACCAACCCTCTTCACTAGCTCACATCTCCAATTACAGGGGTGCCACCCATGATTCACCCTTGAACCGCGCCCTTTTCTCCCTCTCCATTACTCTTCACACCCACTATCTATTCTGCATCACGAAAATGGCCCAGGGCCAACTGAAATTTTCTTCTCCCCTTAGCTGATGAACCCAAACTAGACCAGGTGGAACCGGCTCATAAGTTGAATTGGTTCAGCTCCTCCTCATACTATTAAATTCATTTTCTTTTAATTCTTCCTTGTTCCTCATTGAATTATATCCTTATATTTTAATTCTAATTAACCCCACTCTATTTTTATCCTTTTAATCTAAGGTCCCTTAATAATTTTCCTTCCAAATTAATCCTAATTATCTTCTAATAAATTTCCAAAATAATAATCTATCAGTCACGTACTTGGTAATATCCTAATAAAAATCCAAATAATCCTAATACCCACAGTTACTTTTCAATTATTCTTATTGAATTTCGTTATGAAAAGTCAAGGTCTTACATTCTTCCCTCCTTATATAAATTTTGTCATCAAAATTTGCTTACCATAAGTGCTCCATATACCATACCATGAGTTATGTATCCAACACATTGTGTCATCCCCCACAAGAAATGCATCATGTGCTATCATTTCTTTCATATGAGCCCAAACTGGATGATCATTGACCCACACTTGTTTAAAGCACTACCTAGAGCCAACAAAACATTCCCCCAAAATGACTTCTTCTACACTTTTACCGCTACTTAGCCCACGAAGTCACAACATTTCTTCTTTGAAGTGACATGTTGCCATAGGTATGTTCCTTATTTCCTTGTGACTAACCTATAATGAAAGGTTTTTTTGATCATCAGTTCACTAGTCGACCTTCCATAAGCCATTGAGGTTGTATTCACTATGCTACTCTCTTATCATCCTTCCTAGATTCCACGATTTGAAACTTGGCATACATATCTTCTTCTTGTTCTTTGGCCTTAGCACTTCAAAAATAATCTTCACCCTTCGTATTTTTCCTTTCGAGTCCATGGGATCACAATTGTCTCCTCCAATTGATGACGACATTAGTCGTCAAAACCCTTTGCACTTATAACCCTTAGAAACTGCTCGTTGTTTATTTCTTCTTCCATTTAAGTCACTACTTTGCTCCCTAGTCTGAGTCGGATGCTTCCACCCTTTCGTAAGTCTACAATTCAATTTGCCTCTTGGATCCTCGTTCCATCTTGTTTCCCTTTCCGTATCCGTACTCATTTCTGTTCCCATTTCTATTTCTTTTTATGTATCCATCTCCGTTTCTGTTTTCATTTCCGTATCTGTATTCGTTTCTGTATTCGTTCCCGTATCCGTTTCCATGTCTGTATCCATATATGTGTTCTTTTTCATATCCATTTTTGCCTTCATCTCCATCTTTGTATCCGTATCTGTATCCGTTTCTACGTTCGTTTCTGTTTCTATTTTTGTCTCTGTATTTGTATCTGTATCCATTTCTAAAAATTCGTTTCCATTTCTGTGTCTATATCCGTGTCCGTTCCCATGTTCGTATCCGTTTCAGTATCGGTTTTCATATCCATGTCTGTTTCCATTTTCATGTCTGTATTTGTGTCCGTTTTTATTTCCTTATATGTGTCTGTGTTCATTTTCGTATCTGTGTCCGTTTCTATTTCTATATCTATAATATCCCGAATCTTCTTTGAGCTGAAGGCATAGCTTACATGTTAGTTTTGGAGATATTAGGAGCTAAGTTGGACATATAAAAATACTGGTAAAGATAAATGTAATTGGAATAAGTGAGTTATGATACCCCATTATGTTCACAATTAGCTTAGGAGAAGAATTAAAGTCAATTGGAGTTAGATTGGTTTATATCAATTGGTTAGATGGTTAGTGGGAACATTAAGAGAAAATATATTGGACACATTTGGATATTAAAAGGTTAAAAGTATAGGATATTTATTATTTTAGAACATATTGGATTTAATGAAGGATAAAGTGAAGAAGGAATGGTGAAATATTTAGTTTATAATGAGGTTTGGACAATTGGAGAACTAATTTATGACTTATTAAGGATAATATATATTGATTATATATTAGGTATGCATGGATATATCCTGTTAAGGAAATAGTGTGAGTATGCATGATCTGGAGAAAAATACATATAATTGTAATTAGGAAATTGCGGATGATCGGGGCGGTCAATCGACGAGGAGTCGATCGACCGGTGCCATCGACTGCACCTTTGGAGTAATGAATTTTGTGGACGTTTGATGGATTGGTGGTCGATCGTCCTTCATTAAAATCTGTCGACCGCCAATTTAAAAGGTGTAATCTAAAGGGTTGTATCCGACGCTAAAGACCAAACGAACCGTCCTCTGTTGTCTGAACGTCTGGGAATCAAAGGAGACGTGATTAAAAGCATGTGAAAATGAGAAGATTGGCGTTTTATACATTAGAACATCTAAGGATTGCCTATTAATGACATTGAACACATTGGAAGATGAAGGAGTCGAAGTTATACGTATTTGGACAATTGAAGGTTGCTGATCATTGATGGATTACCATCTTTTGCCCTTCTATCTTTTGGCATGCATTGATGAAGCGTTGGGAAGAATTTGTTTATAAATTGAGGGGTGTGGCTGAGAGGTTTGACGGATGAAATGATAGTGTTATTCTGTCAAAATATTACGAAAAGGATTATGAGAGAGAATGAGTCTAAGGGTGGAGTTTGGGAGGTTGTTTTCAAAAGAAGTTAAACGTGAGAGTGAGGGAAACCGTGAGTTTAGAGTGTGAAGGCTAGAGAAGCAATTTGTGTGTTAGATGCTGAAGCATTCTGTTGGGATAAAGAAGTTGTGGCTGTGAAGGAGAGAATTGGATTGTCTTTGGTTCTTCCGGTAACAAATGCCTTATCATAAATCTTTGTTGATGTTTGGAAGGTTTTGGTTTGTTGTCTATCGAATATAGGATTTGATTATGTCTGATGGTCTTGCCGTGGATTTCGTTACTAATGATACACTGCTTCTGGAAATAAGTTGGGATTTGAGAAAAAGAAGTATTACGCTTGGTTACTGCTAGAATAGAGTAATCTATTAAAATATTTAGTGAGGACAATTATTATTGGGAATATATGATTATTGGTTTAGGTTGTTAGTTGTAGCAAGTGAAGTATATGGGCATGAATCAATTAGATTATTGGCATAGTTAAGGAATGTTAAGTTGAAGGATAAGGTTGGAATAATTATTGGATTAAGGTTTATCGTTGTTGGATGAAGTGAGTGGTGGAAAAACAAAGTTCTTCAATATTATGGATATATTAGGAAATTATGCGAGCATATTAGTTAGCTAGGGGATTCTACTATTGAAAAAATAATTATTAATAGCTATGTTGTTAATTATGATTAGGTTTCTTTGTGAAGAATCATAAAGTGTTAAATCATTTAAGCTAAGGACTTCAGGTACATGGTACTGCACATATTTTGTCCGAAAGGAACTACATCACGGGAAATTAGGATTTTTTTTTATGTTTGTTAACTAAATGCATAAGTTATGTTATTGTATGGAAACATATATTGTTTGCTTATATGTTTATAGAATAAGTTCAATTCCTTAGTTAGGACAAATCACATTTCAAGGAGACAATTAACGAACACGTTAGACAAGATTGTATGTGCACGATAACGTTGAGCCTTAATCATAAAGTACACGAAATTGAAATGCATGTAATTAGCTGTGGATCGGTTGGATACGCCCGGGAAAGAAATCAAGATAAGTAAACGACTGTGGTCTAGTCGGATACGCCCAACACAGATGTTTATTTGGTCTTGTTTGATATGCCCAACATATAAACAATAAACAGATGTTTGTATGGACCGGTTTGATATGCTTAACACATAAACAGATGTTTCTATAGACCGATGTAATATGCCCGACATATAAACAGATGTTTGTATGGTCCGGTTTGATACACCCGACATATAAACAATAAATGGATGATTATGTGAACCGGTTAGATACACCTGACACATAATCAAATGAAATAATGACAAAAGATATGAATAGTAACAGAGAAACGAAACAGAAAAACGAATGCAATGCTATAGAAAATGTATATGAATTTCATGTTTCATGTTTATACCATGTACTGAACGTTAGGCTCATAGTTAAGTCCCGTTGATGTTGGTAAGGAACCGATGAATGGATAAGGCCGTTAAAGGACGAAGCTGGTGGAGTATTGTTGAGTGGACATTTGTACTGTTGGTGACATTGAGCTGTGGTTATGACTCACGAAGATGAAATAAATATTTTAAAGGCTTTTACCTATTTTATGACTTCAAATAAATGTTTATTTAGACAATTGGTTTATGGTATTTACTTGTAAAAGACTTCCGCAGTATGTTTTATAAGATTTAGACTTCCGCTGTTTATTCCTCTGATGTTTTATTAGGTAATGGTTTTACCTTAGTTTTAAAGAAAAGAAAAATTTTATACGAAAAAGGTTACAGGGTGTTACAATATTTGTGTCTGTTTTCGTTTCTGTATCTGTATCTGTATCCATATCTATTTCCTTTACTTCTTCAATGTCAAGAGATTTCGATACAACTTCAGAATAAGTCACGTCTTGAGTTCCCAACATCACTACTCCTCTAAGAATTTCTGACTTTAAGTCCTTGCACGAAGTGTACCATATGACAATTATTGTTCACCAGATGCGAGGCCAACTGTAACGCATTCACTTCCAAGCCTTTTGACACAGTCTCATCCTACAAAATATTCATTCGCGTTCATGTCCGTTTAATATCATTTCAATTATATGTGCAATTATGATGTGCCCCAAGTCCCGGAACTTGAGCCCGAGCCAGGGACTCTTTTATTCTCTAACTTTTTATTTATTTTGCAGGTTTTTGAATCAAATAAACATCATTGGAGTTGGCATTTGGGCTTATGGAGATTTTACAATCTTTGGGGAAAAATTGTGAGCTGTTTTTCCGCCTAGATTCTGACCTCCGACAGTTCAAGTGGATTTTTGACAATCGTGATGATGTATTTTCAACTTTTATCCTTCATACCAAATGTATCCAACATCCTGAGGTTTCAAACGAGCCATTGAGTGTTGTATTTGGGCTCCATTTGGTATGTCAAATGTCTTTGTTTCAGAGAGCAAAACTCAAACTTGGATTTTATTGTTGTTGTTTTAATTAAGGGTTTGTTTAGTCATTTCCTTCCTAGGGATATTTTAGTCCTTTTATGTTTTTGTTGTAAAACCTTAGGGTTTTATATACCCTATTTTCTAATTGAGGAGGGGTTTTTGGAATTGAAGAAAAACAAAGTGTTTCTTGTGAAGCATTGCCGCGGCCTCCCCTCCCCATTAGCGCCGTCCTCCTCCATCACCCAAGCAAGGATTTCTTGAAGCTTCTCAACCTTGCAATCCTTGGGATATTGTCTCTTCCAATCCCTTGTCTTCAAGGTAAGGATTGTAGAGTGGAGATAAAAGAAGTTTCCAAACCTTGGAGAGTGTTGGTGTTTCGGCCAACCACAAAGTCGCCCCTCTCACTAGGAGGTCCACGGACTCCATTGAAGCTACTCATGATTCTTGAAGGTTTTCTTTGTTACTTCTTTAGTACTTGGATGCCCTAACATTCTGCTGATTGAGTATTTATTCGTTGTTGAGGAAATCTTTGTGGATTATTGATTTGGAGGAAGATCTTGATGGATTAGTATTGTAGCACTGAATCTGTTTTATTGCTGGAATGATTTTAGCGCTGATTAAGGCTTCTGTTTGAGGTATTTGCTTCGTTCTTCTCTAATGGACGTCTTCTAGAGATATATTCGAGATTGAGTCAGGTAGCTACCCTCCAAAAATGAGCTTCATTTGATATATACAACTCGAGTTATTAAATTTTGAATCTGCGTTGGTAAATCTGTCCTGCTGAAACCTAATTTTTGGGTTGATATTGAATTTGATATATCTCCTAATCCAGAGTGTTTTTTGGGATGGAATTTTGACACAACTCTTCTGAATATATTAAATTTATGTTCTCCAAAATACAGCTCTAGTTCACGTGTATATTTGGAGCTTGATTCATTTCCTTGCTACTGATTCGAGTATTGACAGTTTTTCCGGAACAGATTTCTTTAAGGTTCTCCATTTGTTTCTTGGAGCCTATCAAATTACTCCCATAAACCTCTCCATCTACTCCTTTACAACATAGGAAATCCTGCCTAATTGTTTTCTTAACATGGTTTATACTAGAATTGCATTTACCTATCGCCTTTCCAATCTATAAAAATTTGGGTAGAGTCTCCCTTGGTTTTTTACTACCCCAAAGCTATATTTCATATATCCTGCATAAAATCCCAAGCAGTTCTAGTATTCTCTATCTTCTATCATATACATCAATACACTATAACTTAAATGAAATCATTTCTTTATCTATAACCAGAACATTATCTACAACTCATCATCTAAGCATGATATCATTTAGTCATAATTAAAATGCTTAAACTAAGAAAACACTTAAAACAATTCTATTAACGTTCTTACAGTTGATGGAGTATTTCCACGTCGAAGCTTCTGCTGGCATGCAGTCGACAGAACCGATTTTAAAACACAATTGCTCTGATACCAACTGTACCGACCCTATTTTTATTTACTTCAAAAATGCGTAAAATTCAAAACTTTTATAAAAATCAACTTAAATCATCTTTAATTCTTGTAAATTAAAATCAAAGTTCTTTCCTTAAAACCGAACCGTTAAAAACTTTTTTCCTTAAACTTGTTACTTAAAGCATTATAAATCGTAGAAAAACTATAATTATAAAATTATTTTTCTGAAAACGTAATGGAAGCATAAATTAATTATTTACGAAATAATAAACAACTGTTTACATTAACGTTTACAAAACCATTTTTCTCTTTTACTTCTTTAGCCTGGCAAGCCACAACATTCGAACGTGTAAATCCTTCATCAACTGCTCCTCTATAGAATACTTGCGTCATTACGAACACCTACAC